>LSSN01000673.1:9903-26836 GCA_001970855.1 Smittium culicis | reverse complement strand
ACGGTCTATATCTATGTTTGTGTATAATAATCCATTAGAAGGATTGCTACAGAAAAGATTTTCTTGGTCCTTCTATAAGATTTTTGGTTCATTGTTGGGCTTTGAATCATTGTGAAGTACTTTAAATATTGAATTTTCGTTATCGCTGATTACATCAAATGTATTTTGTGATTTGAGAGCGGAAGATGTCAAGATTTTCTCTTCGAAATGTTTCGAACTCATATTTCCCTCTCTGTTTATCTGTTTTTCCTAACTTATTTGGGGCGGTTAGTTTTTTCCTTTTTTTTAGCAACATTCTTCCGTTCTTAATCATTTTTGTACTTTTTTGGAGTTTTCATCTGATTTCTGGCAGACTTGAAAGTCTTGAAGGAGTTTAAATTATCTTAAGGAAAATTAAAGATACTGTTTTTTTTTTTTTCATTTTAGTCACTTTGACCTTTTTTTTCACCTTAATTTTTTCACAATTTTTAATCGAGTGCGAATTGGGCTTGCAATATTTGCATACTCGCAGCGCATCTTTATATAGCAGGCTGGATACTGCATTTTCTACTCTTAAGAATTCCGTAATTTTGTTCTTATCGTTGTTTTTAAGAGCGATTTTCTGGTTTATGTTAAGTTTTACTCAATTTCTCAACGTTAGCACTGTGATATCTTTAAGGTCTTCTACCGATAGGATTAAATTTTTGCCTGCTCTAAACAATTTTTTGAATGATTTTCCTTCAGATGAAGAAATCGTAACGTTCAAAATGTCTTCCTTCGATTCGACTGGATCCGAAATTCTAATGCGCTCACCTTTGAAAAGGATAACCTTTTCTTTGAATTCTCTTGCGTTATCGACAGTGTCAAAATCGATAAAAAATTTTTTTACTCTTTTATTTTATATCACTGATTAGTATTCAGCATCAAATTGTTAGTAACTATTTCTATTATTTCTTCGCATTCATTTCCGTAATTATATAGCTCGATCCAAAACCTTTCCTCGGACCCAAGGAACTTGATCATAACATTTTTTTCTTGAATGTCTTTTCCGTAAATCAGATGTTTTACTGTGACTCGGTTTGCAAAATCGGATTTCTTTTTCGCTGTATTCGCATAGGATTTTTCCTTTCCGTCTGTGGTTTCCATTCTGTAGACATTAATTTTATTCGAGCGCTTTATTAAAGTGTCTAGTTTTATAATGAAAAAAAAAGAAATAATTTTTTAATGCTTTAATCTTATTGGATGATTTCAAATGAGATTCTCGTTTTATGTGATTTTTAAAATTAATAATAATTTTTTGTTGCAGGTCGTATTTCCTCCTGTTAAATATTTCTTTGCGAGTTATATTTGTATTTATTAGTTCAGATTCAACCCTTCTCTATTTATATTCCAGATGGAAAGCCCATACAGTATTTCTACTTTCGGAAACATAATTCCCATTGGCTGTAAAAAATTAAATATTATATTTTTTGTAATTCCATTAGCTATACTGTTGTCGAATGTATTTGTACATAAAAAATTATAATTTCTTTTCCACAAATCGTAAATTCTCCTAGATACAAATTAAATATGTATAATTGTTTCTTTTTTCTTTAATGAATTACATTCTTGCGATTGGTTTTAGACACTCTTCTTCCAATCCCTTAGTTTTTCTCCAGTAATTATTGCGTTGTGATGAAGAGACCATAGTTGACTTATAATTTTAGGCTCCAGGTCAATTTTATTTATTTTCATCCAATTAAAAAAATGTTCAACGTTTTTCATTCTACCTATTTGATCTAATTTATGCTGAGCTATCAATTCTTTTTAATGTTATCTTCAATTTTGAGTCCGGCTTTTTTGTTTGAGTATTTAGTTATTGACTCGTTGTGTATCAAAAATTTTTCACTTAGATCAATAATATTTGATGAACATTGTTGATCAAACCATTTTTCTTTTAAACGTGATTCAATTGGTAAAATTACTATTTTTTCGTTTATTTTTATGTTATATATGAAATCTGTTTTTTTTACCCATACTAGATAGCATTTTGAGATGAGTTTCCGCAGTAGGCTATCACTTTATTTTCTAGCCATTTTATTTCTTTTTTTGTTAGGTTTACTCCAATAAGTTTTTTTGTATATTTTAGGCCTAGAATTTTGATTTTATCTAACGGCCAATCAGAGATTTTATCTATGTTTGAAATGTAAATTTTTTTAGAAACTTTTAATGAGCGTTTCCGAATAGGAGGGAGCTTATTATATTTAGTTGACTGATCTTTTTAGGTAAATAAATCAACGCAAATCTTATATTAGTATAATTTTTATAGGCTGATCCTAGCAACACACATTTTTTATTTTTTAGTAAAGCATTGAACCACTTTGCCTATAATTATTTTGATTGGATATCAATATTAAGTGATTCAAGGCCCCTATTTTATAGTTGGAGTTCAATTGTATCTATTTTTATTCGTGTTTTTTTATCGGACCAAATAAATTTGATGATTGCTTTTTTGACATCTTCGATGAATTTTTTATCAAAAGGAATGACATGGGAGGCAAGCCATGATTTTGATAGTATAAAAGTATTGGCTAGGAGAATTTTCCCTTTGATGGATAGTTTTCTATTTTTTAAATTATTGATGCTATTAGTTATACTATTATATAGGTCTTTTTGGTTTTCTTTAATTGCTACTCCGGACGAATCAAATTTAATGCCAAGATATTTGAATGGCTCATTTGGCTGTAAAATTTTTTGATCTAGCCAACTATCTGTGGGGTCTCCTAATTTAATATATATCGTTTTTTCTATATTTACTTTGGCATTTGATGCTAGCGAATGAATATTTAAAGCTTCAGATACTGCTTTTTCATCGGTTTTATTGGATATCCCTATTAGTAAATCATCTGCGTACGCTAGATATTTGAAATATTCTTTTCCCAATGGTATTCCTTTGCAGGTTTTTTTTATTAGTTCTAGAACCGGTTCTATTACTAAATTTAATAGAAGCGGAGATATAGGATCTCCTTGTCTCAATCCTTGTCCAATAGTTATAGGTTCAGTAAAACTAATATTGATTATTACGAGTAATAGGATTTTGTTATAAATTTTTTATATTACTAATGAAAAATGGCACTATTCCAAATGCGGAGAGGCATTTAAAGAGGTATATTCAGTCTAAACTATGATAAACCTTTCCTAATCCAATAGGAGGAGGTATCCATTTGTTTTTCTAGGTTTTGTTTTGCTATTTTCTATCAAAAAATTTGTTGCATGTATATTGTCAAAAATACTTTTATCTTTTATGAATCCCGATTGGTTAGGGGTAATAATTTTTCCAATTACTTTTTTAGTCTGTTACTTATTATTTTTGTGAATATTTTCTCGTCTGTATTGGACAGAGTGATAGGCCTATAACTTTTTAATTCTTTTGGGTCTCCCTTTTTAGGAATAAGCACTATTACAGAACCTCCGCTAAACTTGTTCCAATTTTACATTTCTGATAAGACATTATAGATTTTTATAAGTGTTCAGATGTTTTTTCTTTAAAGCATTTGTAAAATTCAAAAGTCAGCCCACCAGGTCCAGGTGACTTGTTATTTGGTGAACTAATTATAGACTCCAAAATTTCATTTTTGGATAATCTTTCATCTAAATGGGTTTGATTAAAATTATTGAGTCTATTTTTGATGCAAGAAATTAGTTTTAATTGGCTATTTGCGGATTTTATTCCTTTAGAGAAAAGTTTAGAATAGAATGATTGGCATTCTTTCAGTATTTCATCTTTTCTCGTAATTTCTTCGCCATTTGAATTGTTTAGTTCGATTAAATCTTTTTTTGCCTTCCATTTTTTTTTAGGATCCCGATAAAATATTTATTTTATCACTATTTTTTTTCTATCCACTTAACGCGCGACCTTATAATCATTCCATCAAGTTTTTCTTTATTGAATTCTTGATTTAATTTTCATTGGCTATGATTGCTTCGTTGTAATTTTTTACTTTAGAGATGTCATTGATGTTTTTGTTTGTCATTCTATTGTATGTTTTATTATCGAATTCCAGTATTTCAATTCTTTTATTGAACGAGTTGTATTTACCAAGGTCAGTAAAAATATTCTTGCACTTTTTTTTTAGTTCAGCCCAATGTTCCAGGCTTTGAACGTTTGCGTTTAGGGCTCCACTAATAGTTTCTTTTGTAAGCGATTTTTCTAAAAGACTAGAATTAAGTTTCTAATTATTGGATGTCTTCTTTTTATTTGTCATGTTTTTTATGTATATCGATACGTACTTGTGATCAGAAAATTCTGAAAGCCCAATTTCTTTAATAGTGGTATTTTCTATCATTTTTTCGCCTATCAGCAAGTGATCTATTCTAGATCTGTATTTTCCTGAATATTCAGACCATGTATAAATATTTTCATTAGTCAATAATTTACTTGTAACATCGACTAGCAGAAATTGATTTGTTAGTAGCTACACATTTTTCCATTACCTTTTATTGGCTATTTTAGGATGGAACCTGCCTTTGTAAATATTTTCAATCATATTCATATCTCCAATTATCATAAGCTCTTCATTATCAATTGCGTTATTAGTTAAATTTTCCTGTAAAAACTCTAAACTGATTCTTCTAACTTTTTCGTTATTGGGCAGATAAAAATTCACTATTTTTAATTTTATATTATTGGTTTTTTTTAGTTTTGTTATGTTTATTCTTCCTTCAAAGAAAATAGTATTACCTATTATTTCGTATGCTTCATTATTTATTATTGTTGCAGTATCCTTGGAACAAATAATTTTTTTATTCCAGTAGCATGACCATAATAATTTTTCTAAAACTTTTATGTTTATTTCTTGTAGGCAAAAAATGTCAGACTTGATTTGTTTATAAGTAAGCAAAAAGTCTTGTTTTTTTTATATCTGTTATTCTTTTTATATTTAATGTAGCTATTTCGAGTGAAGAATGTCATTTTTTTTATTCATATTAATTATATTGATATAAATTTCCCTCCTATTATTAGGTTAGTAGTGGAGTATTTTTTAATTTACTCCATATCTATGTCAACACTGGTTCTGTTGAGAATTTCAGTACCAGGTATCATAGTTAGTTCAACTTTACCATAAATTTTCTCTTTTCATTGTGAATATTTTTTTTACTTTAATTTTTAGAATAACCTAGGCCATCAGCCCGATTTGCTTCAGCGACCTCGTCGATAGACTTATCTTTTGTCAAGCTGAAATTTAACCTACCAGGTAATTCAATTCCTTTATTTTATATACTGGATCCACCTTCTATTGTTCTATTGTTCTATTGTTCCTATTTCACCTCTCTTTTTTGATTTTCTTATTAAGATTTTGAAAACATCAGGTTTATCTGATAGAGCTATTTTTAGAATCAATGTATTTCTAAAATTACTGATTTTTATATTATCCATACTGAGTATTCTAGTAGGTTCTGTCATAGTGCTGAAATCATTTTTAGGTAGGTTAAAACCACTTTTTTTGTGTGAATAAATCATTTATATCATCTTTAATATGTTATGTTGGATTGAAATTTTTTGAAATATTAATTTCACTTTTAGATTCACTAGGCGATTCGAGATCTAAGATTTTATTCGATAATATCTGTTCATTAACAATCTCGCTAGGAAAAATCGATTCTACTTGTGTATTTTCTATTTTTTTGGTATTTTATCTTCTGTTTTATATTTTTATTATGTATTTTATAGGTTATTTTCAATAAAGACCATTTTTATTCTATTTTTTGGACCTGATTCTCAATTTATTTTCAATACTTTTTGATTTTTTAATTAAATATCTAGGTATTGATAATTCATGTGGTCTATTTTTTTGCAATATGTGCAGATACTTTGAGCACCTTTCCATAAAAGAACTACTTTATTGTGGATTATACTGAGGAAATTAGGCATTTCCTTATCATTCTTGGCTTTAAGAACGATTTTCATACTCTTTGGTGGTTATGTATTAACGTTTACGTGTTTAAGGGCAGTGATATCAGTAACCTCACAGATGTCTTTAAGAGTATTGTACGCTTTTTGGGCAGCATTTCAAAAACTTAGGCTAGTATAAGAAGATACAGTTATAAATTTATATTCGTCACTATACTCAGATATTCATTAAGAGCTCAATTTTTTTTTGTTTGAAAGTCATTTCAATTTTTTTTGCTTTTTCTTGGTTCCCTTTATTAATAAATTTATAAAATATAATTTTTCTTTTGTTGTTTATCCCAAAACACGTTTGAACATTTCCAAGTTGACCTAGAATTCTTTCGATAATATCATAAATGTCACTATAGTGATCAGTTATTTAATGGCTCATTTTTAATGGAGTGATTACAATGCATAATATTTTTTTCTCTTTAGGTTTATTCCCTGAAACTATTTCCAATAGGGGTCATAGTTTAAAGTTAGGGGTTTTACTTATAGATTTTTTTCTAATGCATATTCCTGAAACTTTAAGTGGCTACATTTTGAAGCTCACAACCTTTGCCCAGCTTATGGGAGGTTGAACTTTATGAATGCTTTCATCAGATCCATTGGGGTTTCGATTGTCTATTAGCGTATCTGACCATTAACTCTATAAATTATCGATTTTTCGAGTTACTTTTTAGACTATTGTGGGTTTTAAATTTAAATTTTTTTTATTATTTGCTTTATTTACATGTCATCAAAATAGGAGAGAGAGAGAGAGAGAGAGAGAGAGAGAGAGAGAGAGAGAGAGAGAGAGAGAGAGAGAGAGTCATTTATAATATTTATGATTTTTTAAATATTTTTAATTTTAATAATTTATCAATTCATTAGAATTAATATTTAAATTGAATTTAACAACCAACAAAAAATCAAATTAGATCATTATTATTATATACAATAATATAATTTTAAAATCCGATTTCTTTAAACATGGTTACTAATTAAATTGTTGAATTATTATATTCATTGAATTTTTATATATAAATTTATACCAAAGATATGTATTAATATTCTAATTACATATAAAACTATTTATTTAGTATAAAATTTGTCAAAATTTTATGTTTATAATGTGATTATTATTATATTTATACTATGTACTATTAATATTGATTTTTATATAATATTTTTAATTTTTAGTTATATTTGATAATATAATACGTATTTATCTTTAGATTTTTAGATTTTTACATAATTTTTTCTTTATTTGAAATTTTATATCAAAATATATGGAATTTGTCTAGTAATTAGTTTTGATTAATTAAAATTTATTTATAAACAATTTATATTTCATGGAAATTTTATGTCAGTGATTTAATTAATTCATATTATACTTTCAGCATATTATTATCTTACTTGATTTTAATTTTTCAAAAAATTCGGCTCATGAAAAATACTTGCTATTCGAAAAATTAATAATATTAACTAATATATTTTGCATCATATTTTTTATTTATATCATTTGACCTATGTTTGAATCTGTTAAAATATTGTGATTTATGTCTTATTATTATAATAGTAAATTATCTGCCAAATTCGAATGAGGTTTATTAAATTCAATTTAGAATTTATAATAATAGGTTGTAATTGATGCTAAAATTTATAGGCTATTTTATAATATCTATTAATAATTGATATAAATGATTCAATATCTGCACAGTTGATGAATTGCAGTTATTTTATTATTTATTTTAAAATTCATAATGTATATAATATCAATCGTATATCCATACAAGCTTTTAGTCAAAAATAAATTTTATTTGCGTTTGTATAAAATTAAAAAATTTATAATTTATAATTAATCTATTATAATAGATAGATATTAATAAGCACTTCACTATCTATCAAATTTAAATCAAAAATTTGTAAATTTTTTTTAAAAAATGAATGATTTGTATTAAAATTCTATAAGACTCATACATATTATATATTTTATACTTTTCCAATAATAGATACAGTTTCTGAAATTATATTTTGTTTTTTTTTAATTCTATCAAAAAATTTATTCCAATCTATACCTTAATTAATCCTATTTAATTGCTCATTTAAATTCATTAATTTATTATCAGCATAATAATATTGAAAATTTATTACAAGGTAATAAAATAAATTATTTCTAAAAAATAGTAACAATGATAGATATGCCGATTTGTGGTAATATTAAAACTAATATTAAATTAAATATTATAACTAATTCTTAGCACCTATTTAAAATCACGAATTAATGTGTTACTTCATTATACAGATTAAATTGATATGGTAACTATTAAACATTAATTAATAAATTATCTCTAAATATATTAGGAATGTAATCTATAATTATACTATTATTCGATTTAATTTCGAAAATAAATAACGAAATAATTTTCCAAATATGCATTTTTTTACTAATTGTAATGATAGTAATTGCAAAAATTAATATTGATAAGTCTCAATTTTATATACCGTCTTATCAGTTGATTTAGTTATAGTGATTATTTTATATGTTCTTAAATGATACATTTCATATTATTACATAAGGCCGGTTTATGAAATGTTATAGTATGTCACATTGCCTTATTAAAATTTTTTTTTCTTTAATTATGTTAATTGTAACAAATATTAATTAATCTAGATCATCATTTAAATGTATTACATTTTACGATTAGTTGAATTAATATTTACATATTCAATTATCTCATCTTGTATATAATCATAATAAATACATTTTATTTTCATATATAAACATTCAAAGCGAACTTTAGATTTCCATAATTCATAAATTTAATTTTTACAGTTTATAGGGAAATAATAATTATTTCATGAATTATTGATAGTATAGCATTTAATTATCTCATGTAATATTAATTATAAATTATGCTATTTTCTTTTAGATTGTTGAGTAAAAAATTATATTATATTTCAATTAAATTATATCATCACCTTGTATAATTATCTACGTGTAACAATATATTGGTAATAATATAATTTTTTAATTAATATGAATGAATAAAATCCTTATCTCAATCGAAATATATTATTTTATCTATTATTATTTATAAAATTGAATTTTTTATTAGAAACTTGCAATAAATGGTTATGGTGTTTGAAATTTAATAGAATCTTATAGTTCATTTATCAGCCAAAAATTTTCAATACCCAATTTTTGAAAAATAATTGGTTATTTAAAGTGCATTTTTGATCAATTTAGTTCCAATTATTATAATCTTATTATTGACTTTATCGAATATAATTCTACGATTTATTTATAATTTATTATTAATTATCTAAATATCACAGATATATCTAAAAAAATATTGCTATTGATACTAAAAAATTAAATATGTATTATTATGAAAAATTTATTATCTAAAATTAATTCTCTTCACATAAAATATATCGATTTTCATGTATTTCAGATATTAAATTTTATATTTTAATATATGTATTAGTATCATTATTTATTCTAAATATCCAAATTCAAAATTGTTTTAATATTGTCAAATTATTACATTTCGAAATTTAATTATAAATTATGAAAGATATAAATAAATATTCCTATAAAATTATTATTTTTATAGAATTTATAACAAATTGATATTAATTTATGTAAAAAATACAATAAAATGCTTAAAATTTTAAATAAACAGTTTAATAATATATTTAATTTATTATATTTTGAGATAAAATTATGTATCAATTTGATTGAAATATAAATTAAGCTAAATAATAATTAAAATTTTTATTTTTTTATTGTATATCGAAATTAACGATACTTCTGCTAAGATAGCGACTGTAACAAAGAATATAATTCATACATTTTTAATTTGAGTAATTTTATACTAATAAGAATCATTTAAATAGTATGATCGATATAACTAGGGGATAATACTTTTAATACACTATTTATGTCACAGGGAGAATCTGTGACAGGGTATAACAGTAGTTATCTGTTCCATCATACCCAATGAACTAATCAATACCCGAATGTGACACTAGATATGTCATTAAGAAACATCCAGTGAAAATTTAGTCGAACTCATTTCATTTTAATTATTATTTTTTTTTACATATATATATAGATTTTGGGTATCAATAAAAGAAGAGAACCTCATTCCAATATAATAAAATTCTTTTAAACTTGTTTAAAGAAAAATAAATAGTTCAAACCTTATAACAAAAAATCATAAGACTAAATCGCTCAAGCAAATATACCCTAGCAAAACTAATATATAAACTAGGTACGAAGATGAAACCATTCTACGACATTTATTATCCAATATATAGTTATTTATCTTGATATACTTTGAAAGAACATTGGAATGTATTCATGAGATAGTTTGATGGTTAGAATATCACAGTCATAATTTTGAAGATTTAGGAGAAATATTTTATGTTTTTAATTACTACACTGATAGAAATGAGAAATATATACAAGGTATAAAGATAACTGAAAACTAATCCAAGATACTATTTATAACGAGGAAAATATATAATAAATAATAAAATTTAGTAATTTCAAGAGGAAATAAAGTAGATCCTTTTATCCTTTTATTGAAAGCCCTTAATTGTACTTTTTAAATACAATAACACAAATATTTGCTAATAAGAAACCTATGAAACTTCATAGTGAATATTCCAATAAAATTAAAATAATTTATCATAATCTATAAATCGATTTGTATAATGATATTTGCTTAATTTAATTCAAATAAGTGATTTTCTATAATTTGAATAAAACTACCAGATCAAAATTAAAGTATATCACACTTTGTTTTAATGATATTAATATTTTTACCTGATCCAAATTATCCGCTGAGTTCATATTTAACCCTTGTATGTTCAATATATTATAAAAAATATAATTTATTGGTTTACTTGTTATTTATAAGATGTTTTATTGTTTGCTGCTATTCTTTAATAAACTTTTAATAATATATGTTTCATAATTATATTCAAACTACTATATGTAGTTTTATATTTTGAAGATCAAAAACAGTCATTCACCAGTGTAAGGGTTAAATTATAATCATAAATAATCTCAGATTTCATAAAAATTTTCCAAAATTACATTTATTATACCTTTGTATGTATTTTTGATAAAATAGGAGGATCGTGATAAGTCGAAATCAAATTTACGGTTTTATTATATCCATTAAAGTATAAAAATAGTAACTTCGTTTATAAAATTATCAACTTCACACTTTTTAAAGCAGTTTTTTTTCGAAAACTCATGCAGGCGTTTTCTATTTGGGTTTAATTGTTCCGCAAGCTCAGTAGTTTATTTTTTTATGATAAACCATAAGCGGGACTAAAGTAAAAAAAATAACCTAAAACTATATTATTGCTTTCGCTTAAATATTCAAAATGATTTTTTTAATGGCTCGAAATTATATGTTTCTTTGATTTCTGGATTTAAATTACTCTGATAAATATCAAATTACAAAAAATTACCTGATTTTTCATTTAATGTATTAACATTAAAACCTCTTTTAATCGGTTTAATAGGCATATACTGTATAAATTCGATACTAACTTTCTATTTAAACATCAATTCGTCTATTGCAAACCATTGAAGAAGAAATTTTTTTAATATTCAATTAATCATATTCATATTCATTATATGAACCGTTATTTTGACATTTAATATTGATTTTAATATTGTCTGGACTAGTTTCAGTTTCGATAGTATTTTTGAAAATATTTAAAACAAACAATCAAATTATTATTATTATTATTATTATTATCAAAATTTTTAGAATTGCTATAATTGTTGGCAATGTTCGGATAATAATTTTATAAGTGATAGTAATTATTGTCTATATGAATGTTTGACAATATATCAAATTTTTTTAGAACTCATAATATTATAAATGTTATGATCATAGATAAATCTATTATTAAACAATAATTTCTATATTCAGGTATTATTTTAAATATCATAATTAAATTAAAGCTATATAATTTTCAATTCGTCAAGAAATAAGCCTTTTATTTGATATAATATTCATAAATTTTAAATTAGCATAATAATTATATTAAAAGTTATTCTACAAGTTGTGAGCCAGAAAAAAATAGATTAAAAAATTTATAAGGAGTTATAATATCCATTTCAATTATATATCAAAGAAATCTTTCTCTATAAATATAATTATAGAAATTTTTTTGAGGATAAATTTTTTCCCTTTTGTATCATAAATAAAACTAAAAAATTAATCATCTACTAGAGATTATCATATTTCATTAATGTTAAATCAAGGGAATTATTATTAGATGAAATATCCTTGTTAATAATATTAATATTATCTGAAAAATTTTCTATTATTTTTACTAATTTAGGTGAGAAAAAAATCATCATAATCAGGGGAAGAATATTTTGCGCTATTATCAGAATAGTAGCCAGGTGAATAGCTCATATTTATACAGTTAAAAAAATATATCATTATAATTTATAAAAAAATAACAGATATTGATTGATAAAAATATTAAATAGATTAGTTTATTAAGAAATAATAAAAAAAATGTTAAAATTTATTTAATCTAACTGTATAATAAAAAAAATTAAAGAGTCAAAATTTCTATTAGCAATTTCCAATAGTTATTTATCATAACTGAAAGCTTTCGATTAAAATTAAATTAATTTATTCTTTTTATATTTTATTAGTATAGGATGTTTGTTTTAAAATTTACAACTTTATAATGATGATATTAAACAGTATAAAAGTTATTTTATTACAATTTTTCAATTGGATTATTTATCTGGTTTCTTAAAGTCATTACAATATTTTCTATCTTTTACTGGTTAAATTACCAATAATCTATTTTATTAAATACAAAATAAAGTAAAATTTTACTAAATATCTTTTTATTAATTTGCTCAATAATTTGTTAAAAATTAGAATAAATTTCATAAGATAAACTGTACTTTCAAAATAATAACGTTATTAAAAAAAATTAATTTGAGTTCAATTTTTTTTTATTTATTGTGACTACTGAAAACGATTTTAATTCTATATAGAGTATATCGATAAATATCTTTAAAGTCAAGTTTCCGAAATGAATATGATTTATATTAATAATAAAAATATTCTAATATATCATTAAACAAAATTGACAAGTTAATCATTTTTTGATAATATTAAAGCATCCGAAGCTACAAAATATCCATCACTATATTTTAACTTGGCTAAATACTTTCTTTTCGTTGTAAAACTTACAAGGCGTTAATAAAATGAAATTTTATTCTATCTGAAAATTATAAATCTCACATGTATAGCTTAGTAGAAGTATTATAAGATTGAGCTCCTATTGAATCTTAAAATAAGATTATACTTTGGGCAAAAGTAAAATGATTAAAAATATTAATCTAATAAAAAAACCGATTATTTGTAGAAAAATTAACTATTAGTTGATAACTATCTAGTCATTTAATTATGGGAAATCACAACTAGTTATTGATGATTAATTAATCAAGGTGTCTTGTCTTATTGTGGGTTGTATAATACAGTGGTGTTGATTAGTTGCTAACCACAATAATTAAGATAGAAGAAATATTAAAAATATTAAATATAGTTTTTATATATCTCTTAGTTTATTTTAGGAAAAAAATCCGTCCAATGCGCGAATTGTTAAAGATCGTTTTTTGTAAATCGCATAACAAAATTCAGTGGTACATAAGTCAACCCCATAATTATAACTGCGAAAAAATTTTGTTTAAAGCTGATAAATCTAGCTGTGAAGGTGGATTAATTTATAGACTTACATTAATTTTCACTCGTAATTAAATAGATCGAGTTATATTAATATTTGATCACTTTATTGGCAGTGGATTTAAATTTGTTACTAAATTCATAGTTTGATTAGTATAAAAGCTAATATCAAAGGTAAAATAAATATTTTTTGATATTTTTGATTGGGGTCGGGTCGGGGGATTTAATACCCAATATATTTTTATAGATAATTCTAGTTATGTCTAAACCTCAGATCTAACTAAAGATAAAACAACATCCCAGTAAGTTTTAACAAAGTTATCGATATGAGAATAATTAGTTTCGCGGCCTACGCTAAATCTTAAAGAAGTAGACATATTTTCTGGACTCATTCCCATTGCTGAAAGCACAGGAGAATTTCTAAAAATATAAAAGAGACATTATGAAAGCGAAAAAAGTATAAAATGTTAAATTATAAGCTTATGTAAAAAATTAAATAGGATAGAGTAGGTAGAAATAATAGGATTAAAAGATAATCGAATAACTAGTAATAAAAAACAAGCTGATTACACTTTTAACCCCGAATGACATGCAGAGCCTTTTCCAATATAGATTTTATAGTTTGATAGTAGATCAGATAAATCAGAATTATATAATTTTTCGTTTAGACAATTGGGTTGGTTATTCAAGAAAGAAACTGAAAAATTCAAGGTATTTGGAATAATTTTGGAAGAGTTGTCGTGTGCATAAGAAATTTTTAAAAAATCAACTGGCTTAAATTCAATTATTTGTTGCTTAAAGTAGTTAGTCATATCTAAATAGTGCTTAATGTAGCTATCGAGGTTTTCCGATATCAAGCCACAAGCCTATGTGATAAAATGAATTAAATAAGTTTATTGTTGAACCGTAATAATAAGCAAAATAATTATAATAAGTAACGGAAATAACTTACAACTCCTAAGCCAGCAATCATGGGAGTATTTTCAGTGCTATTTAGGCGGAAATGAAAAAAGCAAATATAATATTAACATTATTAAAAAGGGTATAAAATAAGCATGAGTTTAATTGGAATTTAATAATTTTTAGCTTTAACTAAGGCTATTAGCTATTTACCCAGGCCTGAAACCTCTTTCTTGATCAGCACCATGAACAATCGGGTAAACTGGTGTATATTTTGAAGGAGATTTGGCATACAAGGCGCCAATTCTAGGCCCATATATCTTTGGAAATAATAAGAGTGTAAACGACTATTAAATTTGGTTAAAAAAAAGGTAAGAGTTGGTATTACCTTGTGTCCAACAACGGTTAGATAGTCTATACCTAGTTCGCTTACGTCTACTCTAATTTTTCCTATAGCTTGTGCAGCATCGGTGTGGATTAAAATCCTGCTCATACCAGAATTTTTTTTGCTCTTAAAGTTTTTTTCAAAGCTCCTAACAATTTCAACTAATGATTTTATATCATTAATAACACCAGTTTCATTATTTACTAGCATTACGCTAATCATGGCAATATTTTTGTATTCAGTTAGATGTTTCTTAATAGATTCTATATCCACGGAACCATTTGACTTTGTAGGTAGATACGATACGGATATTAAATTCTTGTTCATTAAATGCTTAATGGGTTCAAGTACTGCTGGATGTTCAATATTTGAGATAATAAAATGAGGCAAATTAGAAGAGGTATCGAAGTTTGAATTTTGCTTATGATTTTCTATGTAATGCTCGTATGCTGAAATAATAGCAATATTGTTGCTTTCAGTACCCCCAGAAGTAAAAATGATATCTAATTCATTTAAAGGAAGTTCTTAGAGCTAAGAATTTAGGAAAGAAAGTATGAAAAAAAGTGTAGAAAGATGAAGAAGAATGATGTTAGCACGAAAATGAGCGAAATAATATCTACTTTTAATTAAGACAATTTACTTTAGGATTTGCATAATTAATTACCTTCAGGCTTTGAACCTATTAGTCTTGCTACTTGGGCTCTTGATCTATTTATCGATGCTTTGGAAAACTTCCCTGTGATAAAAAGGTGAAAAAATGTTTCAAAATCCATAAAATTACAATTATAGCGTCTAATACAAGTTAAAAGTATAAAGCTGTATGATTTTTATATGAATACTGACCAAAAACATCATTCGAACTGGGATTACCCCATTCATTTAAGCAAGATTCGTATATTGATTTTGAAACTTCGCTGGCCAGAGGTGTAGTAGCTTGAAAATTAAAATAGCCCGAAACATCCATTTTTGCACTTTTGTGGTGAAAAATACGTTAAAATATTTAATTATAAAAAGAAAAAAAAAGAAAACAAAAGTTAAACCCAACACACTTGAGTTATAAATGCAGTTTTATTGCTTTGACCTTTATAAACAGATAAATATATTTTTTAGTATTTTTTTGTAATTAATTTTTATTGTAACCCTATCAGGGGCAGATGGTAATTTTTGTCCATTTTACGATTTTGCATTTAGCGCGAGGAAGTTCAAAATAAGCCTACTAATTTTATTTTATTATTAATTAAGAAACATTATTCGCTTAAATTTTAATTTTTTCTATACCCGAGATTAATAAGCAAATCAAATGTTAATTGAATTATTCAAATAAAAATTCAATAAAATAAATATAAAAAATCTATTTAAGCTATTACAGAATTTCAATAACACGTAAAACTAACTACAGCCATAGTAAAAAAGTATGACCAGAAATTTTCCTGGGTAAAATTGCTGAGGCTGTAAAAACCAAATTATAATGCAAAATTTAACGCTAGAAAGTACAAAAATATTTGATTTTCAAAACATGAAGAGCTGTAAAATCTTAAAAGAAAATGTGTATATATTATAATACGTATTTACGTTAAATTCGTATATCGCTATATGAATGAAAAACTACATATAGCTATAAATATAAAGAATGATCTTTAAACCATTAAAGTTTTATATAATAAAAGAATACTACAACAAAACTAATAAACAATTAGATATAAATTTTAAAAAAATTACATTGTAGATGATAATTTGAATAACAAGATATAATAAAATACACATTTGATGAAGTTTATTGAAATGATGATCCAAGTTGGAATTAATCTGAACTACCAAGATATATACTATAGCCAGCTCTATAAATTTATACTGCTAAATTTTATTATCTGATTTTCAATCTGAAATTAAGTGGAGCAGCAGCTTTTTTTGCGCTAGCGTTCCAGGTTGGCACTTTTCTGAGCCAAAAATTTGAATAATATTTTGATTATTTATTTTGACTATACATGTGAGATTCTTTGAAGGTTCAGA
>LSSN01000670.1:2854-35392 GCA_001970855.1 Smittium culicis | reverse complement strand
ATCTGGGAACCAATATTAATAATGGTGATCCTCAAATCTAGATTAAATATGTAAACTCTAAAGATAATTCTGCCTCTTGGTTCGATTTAATTACACATTAAGTAAATGGTGTATTAATAGATTTAAAGAGTGTTACTTAAGTATTTTAGTTATGATAAGTAGTATAAAAATATCCAAAGTATTAATACATTGCGTTATATTTTAGATGATCTAGTAGTTAATTTAGCACAAATATTCAAAGCGTGTATTTCTAAATGGAATAAAATAACAATTGAATTAATACTCAGCCATTTTATTTATTCTCTATATACTTTCAATGTATTTTTATTTACTAATTTCTGCTCCAAAAGATTTTGAGGATTTATATTTCCTTTAATATTTATACTATAGTAAAACAAAAGATTCGCCTGCCTATCATTTATAAACGCTGTTTCTTAAATTATATGAGCTTTTATATTCATTTCAAATGAGGGCGATTTCATTAACCCGTGTGTATATAAAAGCTTATTTTGAAATATTTTAGTCTACTTAATGCGTTATTGACACGTTCCTCATGTAATCAATTCCATTTAATATAGAATTTATGTATAAAAAAGTGTTTGGCCACTCTCCTTTTTAGTTATACCTTTAATAAAAATGGAAATATAAAAAATCTAAAACTAGTATGTCTTAGATACTCGACATTTTTATTTTCATTGTAAGAGCTAATAGAAGCAATTTATCAAATAACTACAATATTAAAAAAAATTCAGGTTATATTAATTTTTATTTTCATAACAAATATATATTGCATAAACAAAATAAAATACCAGCAAGGTAAAAAAAACAAGCCAATTTTTCTTTGCGCGTTTTTTATTTTCATTTTTAAATAATGATAAAAAACTAGTATAACTATATCAATACTATCGAAGCACGTTCATAAAAAAATTATATAAACTAGCTATAGGAGTATAGCTATCCTGTTAAATAATTTAGAGCTAGATATACTTTATATGCCTTTTAAGCGATTTCATAGAATAAAACTATTATACTTTTCCTGTAATAGAGAGTAAACTCGAAGTAATAAGGTTAGTGATTTATGTTCTTATATTCCTTATACTCTATACTTATTTATACTAATTTTTCGAAAATAATCATTAATAGCAATATACTCGCTGTACAATAAAGTTTTTAGGTAGTATATATAATGAACTTGCGCAAAGAAAGAAAGAAAAAAGAAAATATTGATGAAAGGGGAGATTTAACTAAGATTAAATTTGGTGATGCTAACTTTAAGAGATTTTTAAATTCAAAATCAGTCTCTCTCATCATAAAAAATTTAATTAGTAAGTTTATTTTTATAATTATTAGTGCTCATAAAATCATAATAAGCTATTATAAATCCTGAAAAAATAGAAAAAAAGAAGCCACAAACAATGAATGA
Organism: Smittium culicis; assembly: GCA_001970855.1. Classification (NCBI taxonomy): domain Eukaryota; kingdom Fungi; phylum Kickxellomycota; class Harpellomycetes; order Harpellales; family Legeriomycetaceae; genus Smittium; species Smittium culicis. The sequence goes on along the minus strand of LSSN01000670.1, from coordinate 33,969 downwards.
GAAAGATGTAAGCTGTAAGAAGGAGAAAGGCGTTGAAAATCATAAAGAAATAGAGATGGGTTATTATAGTGAAGAGAAATTGACTCAAGAAGATAGATTTGAAAACTATGAAGTGAAAAAAGATATGTTTCAATTCGTTCCTATTAATAACTCTGGCGTTGGTGGCGACATTAAAAATTTTAAGATTGATATTATCTCTGATCTTAATAAAGTAACGGTTGATACTCTGCGTTTAGCAAGCGTGGGATCGTACACTTCATCTGGTATAAGCAGCAGCGAATCCACATCTAGTATTTATCTAGTTGGAAAAAAGGAATTGGGCTATACTCTCAAAAGAAAGCCTCTAGCTAAAAAAAAAAACTTTGAGATAAAAAATGGAGGAGAATCAAAAGGTAAAGTTGAAATAGATCCACACAATAAAACTGATTTGGGATTTAGGAATGAACAATTTTACAAGGAATTCGAAAATCTAGCCGAAATGAAAAAAGGAAATGGTAAAGATATTACGATTAGAAATAAAAAGAGCTTTTCAAAATCCAAAAATTCAGATGCTACATATAAACTGAATTTAAACCTGATTCCTTTGGTTAGAAATAATGGCGTGAAAAATGAATTTGTCCCAGTATACGGGGGGAATCGTGTAAATAGTGACCGGGTTTGTAAAGAGATCAATATATATTCTAATAGTAGTAGAGGTGAAATGGTTCCAATTACCCCAGTTATACAAAAAATCAACTTTTTTCCATCAAGGGATGAAAAATTTGTAAAAAAAGCAAAAAGTTTCGGTAGACTGAATTATGAGTATTTTGAAGCTTCTAACATTTCAAAAATAAGAACTTTTAATGAAAGCCCAAAGATAAACAAATTTGGCATAGATAATAACAAAAGGTTCATTAGTTTAGGTGATAAAATGTTTAGATATACTCAAATTAGTGGTGCTAAAAGATTTGAAAAATCTAATTATAGTGTAGATAGAAATCATGAATCAAAGGGGAATGGCTTTGGTGTCCAATATTCTGCCCTACAAACATCAAATGCAATCAAATCTAAGCAGTTCAAAAATATAGGCGAAAATCAAGAAACCAGAATCACGAAACAGAAAATATTGGAAACTACAAAAAAAATAAACAAGTACCTTGAGAGTAAAATGATATTTAACCAAAAGCTAGAAAAAAACCACAATGAATTTAATAGTTATAAAAGCGATGATAATTTTCCTGATAGTAAAAACACAGATGATTATGATATTTCTACGGAGATAGATAGCTACAGAAAACTTAGTTTAATAGCATCAGCAACTATCAATGAACAATCTAATGATGGAAACCAGGGAGAATATTATGGAAAATACAACAAAGATAGCATATATGAATATGAGCCTGATTCTTGCGATGAAAATAAGTCCATAAATTCATTCAGTGATTTACCTTCAAAGAGTACTGAGATAATAAGATCAGAATTTAACTTTTCAAGAAAGCCTAAAATCATACTCAGAAAAATAGGAAAAAAAAAGCTTATAGGAATAAATAAGAATGTATATGTAAATAAAATCAGAAGGTATCAAAAGGTTACTGGTATAGGAATGGCAGATATGATTTCAGTATATAATATAAATAGAGCAGAATTAAGATTTAGAGCATATCCGATATCAAAGAGATATAGGTATGAAACATTTAGAAGGAGGCGGATTTTGAAATGGAGAAAGCGAAAGCATGATAAATATTTCATATGTAAAAAATTAACTAAAGCCAGTGTAAAAAAACATTTGATCAGGCGCAAAAAAGTTAAAAATGTATTGTTTTGTGATGCAAATGAAATGGATTGTATAGATATAATTAAGAGTCCAACATTATGCCAAATGGACGATTTAACGGAAATATCGCGAGGACTTTTAGATGGAGAGACATTTTGTATAAAGACGAAAAATTTCGGGCTTGAAAGTAAGCCCGAGCCAAAGTGGATAGAAAAGAGATCTGGGTTTGACAGTAAGAAAGGTCTGGATATATACAATATAGGCAGTGAATGGAATGCAGCTAGTCGAAAAATGGACTATAACTTTTCGGAAGACAGTATCGTCGAAATTAGGATGTTTCCTGAGCTAATCAGTCCGATGAACTTTAGGGATAGTGATATATCATCATACAAAATTGGAAAACCAAAAAATACAACTAATTCTATCCAAGCGAGAAAAGAGTCTGGATTTAACTCATCTAATCCATTAAGGTATAAAGAAATTAAACCAAAGGTAAAACCTGAGCATGAATACCCGTCATCAGATGACCATAATAAGCCTAAACCTCGAGAAACTAAAAGTGCAATGGGTATAAAAGAAGGGATTATAGCCAAAAAAAAAGTATCCGAATCGATTAATGGATCGTTATCATCAGATAATGAGAGCTTAGCGAAACTGTACGAGAAGGCTATCAGAATCCCTAGTTTAATTGGAAAAAGTTTGTTTAGTATCAAGTATAAAAACCCGAGTATAGACCAAGATACTACCCGAGATTCTCAGAATAGCAAAAAAATACAGAATATAAATAAGAACGGTGTAAGGCCTAAAAGATCAATGATGAGTTTCAGCGAGTATTTAGGTAATTTGGAGGAAAGAACTAACTTGAAAACAAACTACAGCGATAATATACTCAATATAAATAAAATGAAGCCATCTAACTATCTAAGCTGCAATCCCACAGTAAGGGAACATTCTAGCCAAAAACATGCACAAAAAAGGTACGTGAGTACGATTTACGACGGACAAATAAGGAGTAAAGTACCGCCATTGCAGGTAGTTCAAAAAAGCAGAACGTCGGATGGTTTAACGAGTTTGATGTATGGACATGGATACGAGCGCGAAATGCTGGCTTTTAGTCCGAATATGAGACCGAAAAGCAACCTGGTTTATGCTGATTCAGATACGATTTCGGTACGATCAGAAAATGCTATAAATAGGGCGCCTAACAGACACACATCATTTTACATTGAGAAACAAAGCCGCGGTTTGAGAGGAGTTAAATGTTTTAACTTTGACAACAAAAGCGTTGCAGGCTCATCAACATCATCATCAGCGTTTAGAGGCAACAGAAAAAGCATGTATGCTGAATTGATTGAGTTTCAAAAGAAAAATGGGAATAAGGTGCTCAGAGAGAAGGAGGAATTGTTGGAAAATTTTGAGAATAGGAGGTTTTTAAATAGTACAAAAACTACGAACTATTATGGATTTGAAGTTGGGGGAAATGGTATTGGTAGCGGTGCAAAAATTTTTAGAAGTAAAGGCACTTATTTAACTGATATGATACCCGAAAAGAAAAAAACAAAAAGGTATAATGACTATAAAAACCCTTTAACTAGCAATAAAGAATACGAAAAAGAATACTTTGAATTTGTTTCAAGGACAGATGGTAAAAGTAGTGGTTTAACGAGTCCTAACTTATCAATGGGTCCTAGATCACAATCAGCGCTCCCAATAAACAGTATGAACTTTGGAAGCCGGTATTCAAATTATTCGCTCCATTCGTCCCAGTATAATCCTTCAATTTACTCGTTACGATCTCCGGTGTTTACCAATAATGATTATAAAGCACAATTGTACTCGCCTTCAATAAATAGCAGTTTCACTAGCAACTACAACTTGAATAATGGCAGTCCGTTGCATAGCCTAAACTATAATAGCCAATACTTCCACTCAGATCCACAAAAGTACACTCTGAAAAAAGCTAGAAGCTTAATTTCAGAAGCATGCTTTATACCACCTGATATGACACCGGACCATGATACCAAAACAGCTTACAGCTATAACACGCAATACCCAGAAGTCAACCAGAATTACTATATAAGGGATCCTAATTATTCGAGCTACTACCATCAAAACGAAACTAACTATGCAGTTCCTCCTGTACCGATAAATTCGAAAGTATATAAAATGTATAAAAGATAATTTTTTTATTTTATTAACAATAAAGTATTTACTAAGGTTTTTATAAATAATAAACATTAGCTTAAGAAAAATATAGTGATAAATAGATTTAGCTAAGTAAAAATAAATAAATTTAGCTAAGTCCAAATAAAGAAATGATTGTTGCAGCAACAAACAGAGTTATCTATTTACCATGAAAAAAATAAATGAAAATCAAGATAAGTAAAGAGATACAAATATCTAAGATAAAGTTTAAGGAATGCGATAAAAAAAAAAGGAATATTTACAGGTTGCCAAGCTATAACGTATCTAAAAAAGTCTAAAACAGCCAAGTAAATTTTCTGCTGTTTATCCCACCTAGAACAGTAATAATATTTTGTTAATTTAAGAATAAGAATTAAAAGTATAACTTTTTAAAAAAAGAAAGAGAAGGGTATATTACTTATTCATCATGAGATGGCCAAGGTCAACTTTTTCGTGGCTATTATATGAAGATATAGGGTTATAAGAGGGCAAGATAAATGAGGGAAAAAATAGGGTAGGTAAATTAATAATTCATTGAAATTTAAATTAAATTAATTAAAGATTTGAAGACTTACCAGTATGGACATATATCGCGTTTTCCAATCAGACACCAACCTCTAATACAACCATTGTGGAAGCTATGATCGCAATTTAGAGTATAGACAGTATCATTTATTTTCTCAGTGTCATTAGATCCAGAAGCGGCTTTTTCACTTAACATTCCATTGTAACTCGGAATGTTTGGGGCGAATGAGCAACCGCAAATAGCACACAAGTCTTTAGGTAAGTGTTTGCTAGGTAACCCAGCGATTGTATAGTACTAGATGATTAAAGAAGGAAAGTTGGTGTAAGATTAAATAGCGAGGATTAGATGTAAAAAGTACAAAGTATAAGTGCTGAAATGTGTTGATAATTTGCGTTTAATTACCCCTAAAGAGATGGATATTCTGTCAATGCAAATATCGACCAAGTCTTGACCCATAATACTAAAAGACGATTAAAAAAATAAAAATTAAAAGGCGATTAAGGGGGGCTCATAAGAAAAAGAAAGAATAGATACTTACCCAAAGTATACTCCATAGAAAATAACCAAAATGTCGATATTCATAACAGTTAAAAATAGTTCAACGTTTTGGAAATGGTTAAAAAATAGGATCACAAACACAGCAAGTCCGATCATAGTTGAGGTATAAGTGACGTTGTTAATTAGCGAGAACCACTTGTATACAAATCTAATATAATATCGAAGAGAAAGAGCGTGAATATAAAGGGTGTGAATTTAATAGATTAGAATATGGTAATGTATTAAAGTAGGATACCTTGGGGTTTTTGCATCTAGGGGCTTTTTAGATGAGATAAACAGGACTAAATATAATTAAAATGGGTAATAAAAGTAAGTAAAAAGTAAAATTGCTTCGAAAGATAAAAATTGCGGTGCGATTGAAGGATAGGGAGCTATAAAAAAATATTTTAGTAAAAAATGAAAAAAAAGCGAGAGTTAATTATAGATTACCATAAAAATTAATTAGAGAGAATATTAGCCAAGCAGATAGGAAGCGGAAAAATCGAGAATTGAAGGCCAAGAAAGCAGGGAAGAGCCTATGTGAATGTACAAAGAGGGTAAAAAAAAAAAAGGAAAGAGGGTTATTGGTAATTAAGGATATACTCTAGGGATATAGAGGTATAGAGGTATATAAGAGCTGAGGGTTACCACATGAGGAGAATGTTTACAATTTGGAAAGAGCGATAGCTTTTTCGTCTCCAATATTTGATAATGATAGGGGAAGCGAAGAGGGAGCCGAAGAATATCAAAAAAATCATTGTGTGCATTCCTTCATGGCCTATAAAATTGGTTATGTATTAGGGCTGTATATTGTAGAGTGTAAAAATAAAATACAATTTACCTTTATGAGCGGCTTTAAATCTGGCTTGCTCGTGCGCCAATTTATCGCTAGTATTTAGGATATAAGGCTTTAGCTAAATAAAAGAAGAGAGAAAGGGTTATATTACCTAGGATTATTGGGGTAGTGGAATATTTCGTAATCGTTGTGATCGAGATTGGAATTTTTGTACTGGTTACTCATGTTGAGAAATATAATATAGGAACAGAAATGAAAAAAGGGTAAGTTATGTATTTATAGTGATAGTGGGGGGGGGGGTGTGAGAAAAAGGATTCGATGCCAGTGTGCTTTAAAAGTGAGGGAAGAAGTTTAGACTTTATAGTTTAATTACAAATGAATATAAAATGAGTGTTGTTAGGTATACTTTGGGTAAACCACTTGCCTTTTTCCATTTCTCCAGAAGCTTAATATACATACCAATGAGCTCACCGTACTCAAGATCGATTCATTTGCATTGTCCAATGAACTCTATACTCTATATTAAATAAGCATAATATCCAGTAACTCATATGTAGCAATTTTAATAAATCACTAGCGAATAAGAAAATAGTTCAAGTTTTTGTGAGGCTTTCATAACAAATGGGGGAGGGGGGGTATTTGCTCCGAGCTATACTAGCCTGCTCAATTAAAATGACTCGTAGTCCCTTTCCCAGGTGGTAGACTATTATTGTTATACTTTACTTAGCCAACCGCATCAGCAAAAATAATTTAATTCCTAGACTCAAATGATCATTGGCTTGTATTAGAATTGCAGCAAATGATTAAATTATTATTAAATTACTCGCGAATCGATAAATCCGCTGTTTTAAATAGCGCAGCGCGGGAAAGGATTAAGGTGGAACGCAGAAAAGGCGTTTTAAACAGAAAGTATACCAGGCGCATATAATATGAAAAGTACTGCACGAATATCGCTGGACTCAGCAGCATCTAACTAAGTGCGCAGCTGCAGGATCTAATAAAATCGCAGTGGGAGAGCAGCAGCGCTGAAGAAAAGGTTGTTAGTGCTGAACAGAACACTTCGATGCGAATGGCAGTTATTTTTTTGGTCTGGAAAATGCGTACTCAGAATACTAAAAATCAAATACTCTGATTGAAATAAGCATCGAAAAGCGCCAGATAACTTGTGGTAAATAATCATTGGCCAGATTATCCGAAGATGGAATATTAGATGCTTATTGGCGGGTAATATAGTTAGGGCATTCATTGCATAAAATATATCAATGAATTCAAACTCGCACATCAAAAGTTAAAAAAAAAATAGCCAGCTTAGAATAAACACATTAGTTAGCTTCTAATCGTGTCTATTTTTCCTGTATAAATTTAAAATTGATTTTTTATCTGTTTTTTTTTTTGGCGGTTCTAAAATCAATAACCTACGAAAACATTTCATCTTTAATTCTAATATTTTAACAGCAGATTCTATTGCACAGCGCATACTAAAACAATCATTTACCAAAATATATTTAAGAGCTTTCGTTACGCTTCTTTAGATAATGCTCGATCACTTTGTTATCGCCACCCAGGGTGGAATTATTCTATGGTCCTGCTCCTTTGTAGCCCTAGTAGACGAACCCATCAAAGCTCTGCTTAAAAATATAGTCGACACAACTATGTATGAAAAAGAAAGATTCGCTGTAGGCGAATACCTAGTAAACTGGACTGCTTCGAACGAATTGGGTTTAATATTCATCGTAAATTACTATTCTATTAAACATTCATATAAATATATTGTCTAAAAACATTTTTCAAGTTTAATTTTCTTGGACTATTTTTTTTTAAATTCAATAACATTTTGATTAATTATTAACTCTATAGGCTGCCTACCAAAAAATTCTTCAATTGTCGTATGTCGAAGAGCTATTACAAGTAGTAAAAAATTCTTTTATAGGCGAATATAAAGATATTTTGAAATCTAAATCCTACTTCTTGAGAAGCGTATCGGATTCCCCCTTTCTTTACGAAACTAAATTCAACACAATATACAAAGCTATCGAATCAAAAGATCAGTATAACCGTAGAAACAAGGCTACAAAGCCCAAATCCTTTGAAAGTTCCGAAAAATATCAAAATACTATGCAAGGTTCCAAAGAGCTTATCGAAGAAATGAGTAAGAGTAACCCAAAGCAACTCGAAGAAGACCCTGGATTTGATACCCCATTCCTTTTAAAATCTCAACGAAAAAGCGTAAAAATGAGAACTTGGGATAGTAAGAAATCTAAAAAGGATTCTGCTTCTGCTTCAGAAAGCGGATCTAAAGGTAAAGCCAACAGAGTATGGAACGATGGATCTTTAAACAAAGAAATGATGAAATCGCTTGACTTTAATCCTAGCGCTTCCGAAAAAAGCAGTCTTAGTGAAAGTAAATCACTAGATGAAAAAGAAAAAGATAGTCTGATTGACTCAAAATCTTTGGGAAAAAGAGCTAGCGATGGTACATACCAAGTTGCAGGAATGGAAAATTCAAATGCAAGTAATCTAGATGACGATTCAGATACAGAAGCACAACCTAGTTGGAGTTATGGAAGTATTGGGACGTTCTTTAAAAACTTGACAACAGGCAGGGTATTAACAAATAAGGATTTAAATGAACCCATTTTCCAAATGAGCCAGCACTTGATTAAAAAGAATGTGGCTTCAGATATAGCAAAGAAAATTGCAGAGTCTGTTCAACAAGAGCTTGTTGGCGTTCGCGCAGGGGGAATGCAAAAAATATCATCACTGATCCATCCAGCAATGAAGAACACATTAAGTAGAATACTAACGCCAAGCACGTCAACGGATTTGCTACGTGATATCCAAAATGTAAACAGTACAAAACATAGACCATACTCAATAGTTTTTGTTGGAGTTAATGGTGTTGGAAAGTCAACAAACCTGTCCAAAGTATGCTTCTGGCTTTTGCAAAATAATTTGAGAGTGCTGATAGCAGCGTGTGATACTTTCAGATCAGGAGCAGTCGAGCAGCTTCGTGTACACGTAAAAAACTTGGCAGCATTATCGCCTAACGAGTCAAAGATTGATTTATTTGAGCGTGGATATGGGAAAGATTCAGCGACTATTGCTAAAGAGGCAGTAGGGTATGCAGAAACTAACGGGTACGACGTGGTTTTAATTGACACGGCAGGTAGAATGCAGGACAATGAGCCCTTAATGCGAGCACTTTCTAAACTAGTTTCAGTGAATAATCCAGATAAGATAATTTTTGTTGGAGAGGCACTAGTTGGAAACGAAGCTATCCAACAGCTTACCAAGTTTAACAAGGCACTTGTTGAGTATTCTTCATCGCACGTTAAGCGTACCATAGATGCTATAATACTGTCGAAATTCGATACGATTGACGATAAAGTTGGAGCAGCACTGACAATGACTTACATTACAGGCAAACCAATTATTTTTGTTGGAACTGGACAAACATACACCGATTTAAGAGGAATAAGAGTTTCAAGCGTTGTTGATTCTCTTCTAAAAGACTAGCTTTTTTAATTCAATTAATAAAAAACCCCTCTTTTTATTTTTAAATCTTTTACTGAATTACTATAGTATTACCTACTATTTTTTTATATATATTTTTTCTTGCAACCTCCCTAAACTTTTATATGAACGCATTTATTTTCAATAATCAAAAATAATAGACATTTTTTATTTTCAAAATATAGCCTAAACTAATCTATTATAAAATAAATTAAACTAAAATTAATAAAAAATATACTTTATTCTATTTCAAGTCGACTATTTTGGACATTTTTTCCTTAAAACGAAGAAATGTTAAATTACAATAAAATATAAAAATCAATCTAACAAATAGAAACTTTAAATAAAACGATTATAGCTTATCCCTTTGAATGATTGACTGTTTTTGAACTGCCTAATATAGATAACTTGGCTCAAATAAAAAATATAGTTTCGAGGCTCGTATCATTATTGGTTTACTGAATCGTGACAGCAAATGATAAATCAAAAGTAGATCTCTGGCGAATCAGTATAAACCATTTAGCTAAAGTGCGTTGGACAGAAATAGGTTAGTCTACTAAGCATAATAATGGCTAGCTATAGAAAAAAAGTACTAATTTTATCTGACAACTATTCGCTGATGTAAAAGAAAAAAATGGATATTTTATAAGTGGAATTCAACCATTAAAAAAATAGATAGTTCGATTGGGATAATTTTCTGAGCAAACAAACAAAAAAAAATGGATACTTTATCGGAGTTTCCTTTTAGCTATAGAATCCAAATCGCAAATTTTTTAGATTTATTTATTTATTCTATTGGCAGCTGGAAAATACAACTCATTAACCAATAGTAGTCTTTCTTTATAAATAGTCAAGTGACAGACTCGTTATCTATATATACATACATTTTTTGTCATTAACGCTTAATTTATTATCGAATATTAGATATAACAGCCTCTTATACCAAAACAAAAACTATAGAGAGAAATAGTCTTTTTAGCCTAGAGGATTTGGGCTGCGAGTATTTATGTACAACAGCGGCGTTTATCTCAGCGTCTTGCAATGGTTGGAGCTTAAGCAGTGGAAATTTAAAAGGCAAAATAAATATACGGCGAATGCGGTTGATCTACTTCCATGAGCTGCCAAAAAGGCCTTTATCTAATATCTGTGGACGTTTACGCATACAAAAGAACGTTTTTCTTTATTTATTCTTTTCTTTTGGAATTTCCTTTTTTTAATTCGCTTTTTCCTTGTGTATTCGGAAGACTTTATTGGCTGAAATTATCTTTAAGAATGTGATTCTCGCATTGATGCTACTAAAAAAAAAAAAAAAAAAAGAGCGGAAGTATTTTAAGGTTATTAACAGTATTAAATATTGCAAGAAAGCGAATATATACATAATCTTCAGAGGGAAAATAAATGTTTATCCTTATACATTAATCTTGTTAACTTGATTTAATGATGCGAGACTTTTTTTAATGTTATTGCTCTTTAATTTCAATTTACTTTCTAATTATATGCTCAACTTGTTATTTAGAACTAAGTCACTCTAGCTGTACATATTCTGCTCTACACTTTATACATCATTCAAATTCGTCTAGCTTCCTTATCCCATAAACACATATCTTGGTTTTCTAATTAATGGAATCTATTCGATTAAATAGAGATATAACCAAAGGAGCGTTCCGTCAATACCTTATCGATTTGTCCCTGTATACCTTTTTACTTCTTCTCCCAACATTCTCCGAGACTTTCATCCGTCGCTCTACCCTGTATATTATCAAAATTAAAACTTTAAACTTCAAAATATTCTCTGAATCTTTTTTTGACTATGACAAGTACGCAAAACACTATCTAGGAAAAACTTTACCCATAAACAAATTAAACGATAATAGTTTCCTATACCAAAAATACCTTGCTAACTTTCTCACAAATATCAACACCTCTGATATAAAAAATGAGCTCATTAATCTAGCTGATTTCGACCCTTACTTGAAACTCAAATCGCCTCTCCTTAAACTAAGCCACAGGAACATCCCCTTTGAAATCACCTTATCCTCAAACTCTCTCTCTGTCGATATCATGGACATAAAAGTTGACTCCAACTTATCCATTTACGGAATTAGTGAATCTGGCTCTATCCTATGCTGGTCAATCAATTCTAAAGACCTCAGCACTAAATCTCTCATTATAAAAAAATCTTCCTCATATAAAAAAGACGACTCTGACTCAAGCCTCGTTTCAGAAAGTAGTAGTAACAGCATCCACTCCACTCCCGACACTGCCCCTAAAAAAATCAAGCCAAAGCAAATATCTTGGACTAAAGCCCACTTGAATATCTTCTTCTTCAAAAATAACATCATCTCTAAAACCCTCAAATTATCTAACAACACATCATTAATAAAACCCGGCTATTTGCCCCTCTCTAAATTTACCAACGATATATATACCTTCGAGCACCATCTACAAAAATCAAACACATTCGCCAATATTAATATTGACCCAAGAGTAACAAGCTCTGCAATTTACTTCAAGGACAAGTCTGAAATTATTTCAAAAGAACTCGTCACTCGCACAGAAATTAACCACTTAGGCGACTACCTAGCTTTTATAACCGAAAACGGAAATTTAGGCATTTATTCCAACCTTAATAAAAAAATATCATTTATTATTGAACCATATAATGAAAAATTCGACTACCAATCCATCTCAAGCACCGCTAATCCAAACCAATCCCAATCCTATCAACATGGATACTTTGAAACTACCTCTTTCGGTGACTCTTTCATGAAAAATCACCTCTTCACTTCGAGTAAAATATCTTTTATCAAATTCGCTTACTCGCTAACCAACCCTAAAAGCATTTCCATTATTAGTGAAAAACAGTATTTTCTAATCTATTCCCCCGAAAAAAACCAAAACTTAAAAAGCATCGACAGCTCTCATTTTAGCCTCGTCTTACTAATTGGTCACGAAAATGGTCATGTATCACTATTTGATTTCGAAAAAAAATCTCTATACACTCTCTTCTACTACGCTAAATTTGTTGGGCCTGTAATCTCTATCATAATTGACTCCAATACTATATATACTGGTCACTCATGTGGTGCATTGTCTGCCATAAACTCTTCTATTTTAATCGATTCTGAAAAAGGTTCATTGTTTTTTACTTGCACTTTTAGCACATTTATTTATAACTTGCAATTTATATTAATTATTTTTTCTTCTTTTTTGTATTAGAACCTATTGATTTTACCAGAATTATCAAATCAAAATTATCACAACTAGCCGTTTATAATGGAAAACTGTCCACCTATCTCTTAGCTGGCTATTCCAATGGCTCTATTTTACTTTACTCAAAAAACGATTATTTCCCTGACCAAAAAATGTGCTTACAATTAAAATTTGTCGATATAATATCTGGAGATTCTGACCTTTTTAAGACACTTAAAACCCGCTCAGTTCACTCCAACTTTAGTAAAAGAAACGATATAAATGTAGATAGCCGATTTAACTCTGACATAACGAGCAGCTTCGATTTTAGCAATTCCTCATACTCTCCAAAACTTTATGAATCTTCGCAGTTAAATAGTGATAATATGTCATATAACTGGCCTCCAACTGACCAAAATGCAGATGGTGAAAACAACATTTTTATCAAGTCAATATCTGATGATTCAGAAAGCTCTTGCCTAACACATAATCACACCGGAAGAATAACCAGAATTATAACTATCCCTTTTAATCTCAATAATAAAAAACAATCAAATGCCGTAAATCCTGATTCCATTTCTCAAGAAGACATCTTTTTTGTGGCTTCAAGTTGTTCAAAGGACCACGTCAGGATTTTTAAAGTTGAATTATCGCCCTCTAAATCTTCAGGTGATAGCAACAGTGATCTAGTGAAATTAAGCTCAAATATTGACCTCATTTTTAGCTTTCTACAAACTGGTTGCAGACACATCGATTTTGACCATTATTCTGGTACCATCTTGGGTGTTAAAAGAGTGTCTAACTACCAACAATTTTTATCTGAGAGCGTTAATACGCCGAACCAAAGCCAAAACAAATCTCAATCAAAACAGCACAATTCAAATTCCAGTAACAACATCAATGGTCTTGACAACAAAAACCAAAAGAAAAGTTTCCCGAAATTATCTGTTCACGAACAAACTTCATTAAGGTTGTCGCTGCTAGATATTAAACACTGGGTATTTGCGCTTTTAAGGCTAATTGCTATTATGATACTCAACACAATCAAATCCTTAAAGATAGTCACGTTTCTGTCTAAAATTCTTAAGACTTTTGCTAAGAAATACCCGCAACTAGAAATTTTGTTCCTTTTATTCAGTAAAGAGAAAATAACCAATCGAGATAACAATCACTCAAAAAACATTGGAAATGACGAAAATTTGTTTAGAGCAACCGATAGCAATGATTCGAGTCAAGATATTTTAGGCGACCTTAGTACTGAACAGAGCTCTAATAATATGTGGGAAATATGGACTTTTAATCTTGGGCTATGGATCGAAAGCACCAAAAAAGAGTTAAAGCAAATCAATAACCTACAACCAATTAAGTCAACTGAAATGGTAGGTTCGGTAGAAATAAATAATGGTAAACTAATATCTGCTTCTATAATCAACCAGCTTCCAAGGTCTATCAACTTTCCCATCCAAATCCCATTAATGAATCTGAGGGCAGATTCAATACTGCCAAGCAACTTTTTGCTCTCGTACCCGAAAAAAACTGATAAAATCTTCAATTCCTCAATCTTATGTATCAATCACTTCCCAAAAGTCAACATGCAACAAAGCATTTTTAGCAGTGAAAATTCGACAAGTATAGACAACGTTGTTAAAAATAGTATGAACTCTTCTGATCTTTTTAAGCTCGAACCAAACTCTGAGAATACAGGATTTTCGAACCCTTTATTATCAAACTCAGCCTTTCATTTCCAAACTGAAACTCGCCAAAACATCAACTTGGACAAAAATCATATTTATGAAAGTGGTAGCAACAATTATACTACCAGCTTAAACAATACGAACAGTTCCGGTAGCGATAGCAGCTGTAGCAGCAACATTAATCCTTTTTCAATTGACAAATCAGTGCCTACTTTTTCTTTACCCTTCGGTAGAGTTAAAGATCTGAAAATAATTGAAAGTCGCTCCGAAAAGAGTAATGCTCTTGTTGTTGCACTGGCATGCGGAAATACTATCAAGCTGGTCTCTCTATAAGGCTTACCAACATCTATATCGCCCTCGCCCCTTCTTTTAACTCCCCCTCTCCTCATTTCAACGAACACCACACTTTCTTCTTCTTTTTTTTTTATTCATTTTGCATTATTTTTAGTAACACCCACGGATGATGAGAGGGAAAGAAATAACAAACACAATTACACTTGCATAAATACAGCACTGGGACAAAAATTCAAACAGAACGCTCAATTCTACTCATTTAGCGTGCCATTTTTTTTTTTACACCATAATAGATTCTTTTATTTTGATTTTTCTCCCAATCGATCAACTTATCTTTTTTAATTTACATAAATCAAACTTTCATTATTTTTTTTTGCTTTTCTCATCTTGTGTCATCATCAAATTTAGCAAGCATCCACATCTCGACCTTGGACCATATCATCCTCCTCTAATCCATCCATCCTTATATCGCATCTTCCCTTAATTCGATGGTGTGGAAAATTCGCGAATACTTAATAGCAAACTTTCCTCAATCGTCTGTAATAATTCTTACAAACTAGGAATCCGTTTATTTATATCACTTTTTGTTTTTGTATGGACAAAATACTAATCATATTTTTGTCAAAATTCTGCTTTTTTAATTCAAATTATAACTATAAGCTGTTTTTTTTTCCTGTATGCATTTCGTAGATAGAGCTAATGATAATTTAAGAATTTTGATTGAATTATCAGAATCAAAAATATAAAATATGTATATGTGAGTTTCTTAAACGAAGCAAATCTAACATTGTTGGAAATTATACTTGCAAATGTGAGTTAGATATAATTACTTGGCTGAATATGATATTATACTTAATAGCAGCTACTCGTAGTAAATAAAAATACTATTGAAGATAGAGTAGGAATAATTTGATAGAAAAAGAACCGCTCCACAAACTAATCTCCGATATAATTTAAAAGCTATAGCCTTGATACGATTCATACAAGACTTGGGGAGCCTATAGTTTAGGAGTGGGGAATAATCTGAAAGCTTATATAGCATTTAAAAATAATATTTATTTATTATCGATAAATATCCCTATTAAAATATAAAAAATAAAGTAAAAATAAAATTTTCAAATTTCTATATAAAGCGTATATGTGTAAGAGTTATGGCCACTGTGACCAAATCTTTCGGCTCTTTTGAGTGTATTCTCGTAGGACTCATGTTGATATTGGATATATTTTATGTTAAAATTTGATAAATATTTAATATAACATTAAAGGGTTTAAACTTTGGTATAAAAGGTTTATTTGAATATCAAAAGCGATGATTTTATTAATAGAAAGTTGACCAAAAAAGCAAATTTTCTTTAAATGAAATACTAAAATCTTCAGTTTAGCCTTGTTTCCATTTTTCTTTAACTTTTCCTATTTTTCGATGATGTTTCTTGGTCGTTTTTTGGCAGTTTTTATACCTTTCTGATTTCATGTCAAATTTCATGACATGAATTTTGTTGTACTTATTATAATAAATTTAATACATTAAAACAGTCGTTAGTGGGTCATTAAACTGTCATATTTAGTTTGACATCGTTATTATATTTAATAAGGTTAAATTTTAAAAGATGATTTTTGGAAAATACAGGGAAAATCAGAAGTATATAATCAGACCACAAAGAGAATTCTTTGGGCGCTTCTACACTTCCACATATATATACTATATTATCAAATTTCCAAAAAAAATTAAGCCTAAAATCATTTCAGTTCGAAATTGATATTAAACTCATAAAATTTAGCAAAAAGTAATTTATTATTATAACTAAGATATAATTAACAGCATTAATATTTTTTTATAATTTAACTTGTACTTTACCAATTTAATTTTCCTGGGGTATTATAATACAGTCAAAAAAAAAAATAACTTTTTTACATTTCTTTTATTTTCTGACAATGATCTGTAAATTACACTTGAAAACAAAAATCGATCTCGAAAATGCCGCGCGGAGATATAACTTTTATTATAAAAAGTTAAATTAAGGTGATCTCGCAATTGTATTTTCATGTTTATATTTGGGTGTTTTATAAACATATAAAATTATCAATATATTTATCCAATTAATTTTTCCATGCAACGTTTTAATTTATTATATCAGTGGTACTAACATTTTTAACCAATATATAAGTAACTTGCTTTTTCTATAGATTAAAAAATAAATCAGTTATAAATTAAGTTGTAATATTTTTATCCCTTTCCAGTCAAAAAACCTATAAAAAAATTAATTTTATGGATCGTTTATGATTTTTACTAAATTTACTAAATGCTGTTAAAGTAAAATAAACCGATACCTCTTAAGGCCTGGGAATTAAATTAATTTAACAGAAAACAGTTGAATATGTTTTGTAGATCAAAAATGGCCTACCGCTCGCGAAAGGGTGAAGATAGAAAAAATAATATCTAAAAGGTAGGTAGGTTGATGGGAAAAGGTTTGATATATTCTTATAGTATATATAGTATACAAAAAAATATGGTGGGTGGAGGATTGATTGAGAATAATTGAAAAAGCGCATCATTTTTTAGAAAAATTGTGGATTCATTTTTAACTCTAATATGAAAAAAAAATATGGTAGTAAAAATTTAGCTAAAAAATGGTAAAACTATATATTAGAGCTAACTACTTAACCCGATATGTTTAAATGGCAGTTATTCGTTTTAAATTGCTAAAGATATTACACAATAACTGTTGGTGGTATAACTATTGTTCTAGTCCACAGATTCTGTTGGATGTAAATTTCTAGTGCATTTACGCTGTATTCTAAATTCTTTGTAGATAGGATCTCCAATAAATTTCTTTACAAAATGCGTGAAAATTTAGAGTTCTTTGTAAATAGAATTTCCCTAGAAGATACATGTTTCTTTCTACAAAGTTGAGGGGATATTTGATTAATGTATTTTGTTTTTTGTTGTGTTTTAGTAAAGTATTTTTGTTTTAGAAACTTAATCTAGCTCTGGAAAGAGTAACAGATGCATATGGATGGAACTAGTTAAATTAGCGAGATCCTTTCCCTACGTAAAGGGAGCTTGCTTATAGATTGTTTGTAGATTTTTTGCTTTTATTTGGTATGGTAACTTTATATGTGGTTCAATAATAATAGAAAAATAGAAATAGTAGGAACTGATAAATTAATGATGCTTTGTTTTTCACCTGTAAAAAGGAAAATTTCCGGCCTTTTATAGTTTTGGTTCATAGCTAAAAAAAAGGGTATGCAAAACCGATAAGGCAAAATAATAAGAATAAGAATAAGAATAAATAATTCGGGAGTAGTGATAATGCTCTAGGACACCCTATTAACAGGATTTTATAAAATGATAGTGCAAACATAAAAAAATTGGGATGAAAAGAATTTAATTATAATTAGATTATCTATTGTTTTTACTAAATAAAAGATCTTACTAAATTCATTCTTTTTGTACCTAAGGTATATAATTAAGGTTATAAATTAGTGATAAAAAATAATAATTAAATCTTGCCTAGGCTAAGTGTTAATTTGCATAAACTTACTTTTTATTTATACATATATCTAGAGTATAAATAAAGTCATTATGAAATGATAAATACTATTTAAACAATATAGAAAGGTACAGTTGTAAAAAATAAATAAAAGCTATAATTTTTGACAAAAATTAGCTTCGCCCTCGAAAATCTGACCTATTTTTCTAGAAAATATTAAAAGCTTAAAAATTAAACAAAAAATCTCCAAAATAATTAAAAATATTATTTCAACAAAAAAAATAGCTAAAACTCGATAAAATTTTCCAAAAACTAAATTAACCCAACGATAATTAAACCAAAAAATTAATATTAGTATTCAAACTAATGTCTTTGATATACAATGGGCGAACCTCAAATTGAAGCGTTTTTTTTTTTTTGCGAGCGTAGCCAAAAATTATTTCACTAGGTAGATCTCAATCAAGCATATAATTTACGGCTATCTTTTGCTAAGCACAGCTGCGATGATGTCACAATTTAGGTGTGATGAGAGACTTGGAATTGACCTAGCAAAATTCCAAGAAAAATCTTATAAAGTAGTGAACAAAATCACGAAAGTGATTGACCACGACGCCACTTCATACACTTGTATAAAAGAAAAAAAAATTATCAATTATTATACTAAAGCCGAAGTTAAATCTTTCCGATCTAGAGATATCAAATTCAATGGCGAATCGCTAAAATTCGTAGATACTGTTACCCTAAATGAAGATTTAATAAGCATATAAATCACTTATTTTGAGATAAAATCGTTTAATAAACACATTATAGCTATTAAAGAAACTTTGGTGCCTGCTGATTCGATATTCGAAATTTCGATTATGGCCGATAGAAACGGTGCAAAGTTTACAACTATGTTAAATTTATCTTCAAAAAATACTTTTGGAAAAACTATTCCGCCTTTCTTAATAGTCGAAAATGTGATTTTTAGCCTTTATTATACTAATTCTCCTAATGTATGAAATTACTGCAAATCAGCTGACCATAGTATCAGAGAATGTGAAAAGAAAAAAGAAAAAAATAAGTCAAAAACTGTATAAAATTCCAAATAAAAATTAAAAAAACGCTATTACCTTGAATAAAGGCGTTTTCAGAATGGAACTTTATAGAATTTCTAGAATGTTCCGGAATATTCAGATATCATCAGCAGAAATTTTCTAGAATGTTAGGAAACGTTCTAACGTTCCCGAAATTTTTTATCGATATTAATTTTTTGTACGTAATAATTTTATGTGTTCATAATTTTAACATCGATAATGATTTATTTTGATTAGTAATCAAACAGATTTTTTTATAAAGCTTTCTTTTTAGTTTATTACGTAGTTTTTCTTTGAGTTTTATAACCTAAAACCAAGCAACGGAAAAATTATAAAAAGGTTACGTTTTTCCTGTTTTGAATTCGAAATCTAGTATCTTTTATACTTTCTAATAGTAATAAATAAATATGATTATAGTAAATATAACTTTTTAATTCACTTGCCTTGCACTCTTGTAACCCAGATCTTGACAGGTGTTTTTAGTTTTATTGAAACTGGAAAAAAATTAAATAATTAGGGCAACTCGCTTAAATGAAAAATTCTAACTCATTTTCTAACAAATTAAACATCTCAAATAATTAAATTGCGATTGGCACTAATAGTAAAGATAACTTCTCTACAGTTATAACAAAAATGCCCCAATTAATTTATATATTGCTTCGAAAAATAAATCACTACCTAATGAAAAAGTAGCCACAGCTAACAGTTCTACAAAGGAACAACTTCCAATTAAATTTAATAACTTTTATAATGATTTGAATGATGAAAACGACACATCAATGTCTTAATCTAACAATAATAACAACATAAGCTCTAATACTAGCGAAAATAGTGTAAAAACAGTGCCGTATTTAGCAACAATGACTGATCTTAGCTCAGCAAAACTCAAAATTAAAACGCAATCAGACTCCAATTCAATGAAGGTGGATCTTTCTGAGGTTTATAAAGGGTTTGAACCTAAATTTTATGTGTATAACTAATGAATATGATCCCGTTATTACGATATAAAACAACATGCAATGAACTAAAGCTTTTAAATGAGACGTTTAATGGTTGATAAATAAAAAAAAATAGAGCGAACTCATAAAATTACTGAAAAATTACAACGCAGAAATCATATTTCTACATTAAACACATTTTAATGACAAAAAGGATCAATTGAGGAAAATTGGCTAGCCATTATAATCTATTTGGACTCACCGCGTGCATTTTTGCTAAATAACAAAAATTTAAAATTAATAGAATACCAATCACATAAAAATGGCAGTGAAATTGAAGAAAAAATCTTTACAGTTAATTTTTATGCATACGTAAATCCTAGCCTCAGAAAAAATTTTTATACTAAGATCGAAAACCATTTTATCAATTAAAAAGAAGATTGCTCTAGGTTGTTTCAACATTTTCAGGGACAATAACGAAGACAGGATACCTAAACAAAAAAAAAGACGAGATAATGGCTGCTAATTGAAAATTAAATAAGTAAAATAAACCTTGCGTATCTAAAAAGCTTAATAAAAAAATAATGAAAATGTTTTTTACCTGGGTAGCACATAACAGTAAGTATATGGCTGAGCTTGATCACATACTGATATTAAAATAAAAAAGTGAACAATATATGGATATTTGGGAAGCTTCAGGAAACAATTCTGATCATCTAAAAGCTATTAAAAAGAATCCCAATACAGGAAAACAAACATTTCTTTGGAGAAAACAGATAATTTGTTGAAATTGAACCATTTTATACTGAATGATCACAACTTATCCAAAAAAAAATAGAAGAAATAATTAATGAGCTATTGTCTTAGAATCCTAAAAGAAAATTTTTTTCAGATTTTAAAGCAAGTTTAAAAGAAAGACTTATAATTTTTGTTAGGAAAAAGGCTTTACAAAAAAATACAAGTTAGAAAAATTGGAAATAGAGCTAGTCCAAGCAATGGAAATGCATACTAATTTCGCAAATATTTTAATAGTACAAAGTGAACTTGTCATTAATCAATCTTCGTTAAAATATAAAATATTTAAAAACATTAAAAACATTAAATATATCAAATCTAAACAAATAGAATCACGTATCGTGCTATCCAGAGAAAAATGGCTCGAAAAAGGACTAAATCAAACTCCTACTTCTATAGAACAGTGAAAATAAAAGAAAGAATATTCATATGAAAGGATTGAATATAGATTTTATAGGTTATTTGTCAAGAGATAAAGTCGAAATACTAAATAAGATAACTAAACTCTACTCTAAAATTTTTTGATTCCGGGGAAACTGACAAGGCTGCTCCAGATAATATACTTTCAAATGTAAAAATTCTTTAGAACTAACAGATGAACTTGAGTTATCAAAACCCATCTCGTATACTGAAATAGAAGATTTTGCCTCAAATTCCAAAAGCAAATCTTCCCCTGGTATCGACGGAATCACTTTCGATTTCTACAAAAAATTAATTGGTAAAATTTCCAAATTTTTAGCAAAGCTTTTCAATAATTGTAAAAATCTAAATTTAATTTCCTAGGATATTATCAAATTAATTCTAATACCATTTCAAAAAAAAGGTGACGTAAAAACTTAAAAAATGGAGGCCTATATCTCTTCTGAACTGTGATTCAAAAATTTTGTCGAAAGTAGTAACTGTAAGAATTAAAAAAGTGATCAAAAAAATAATTGGAAAAACGCAATGTGGCTTTATCGAAGGAATAATTATTTTTGGTAATATTTTTACTTTTAACGCTGATTTGGAATGCTCAAAGTTTACCTCAGAAAAAAAAGCATATGATAGGGTAGATTGGGGATATCTTGATCAATTCCTAGATAAATTTCGATTCCCCTGAAGAATTAACTAATTGGATCAACTTGTTATATAAAAATTCTAAAAATTAGTTTTAAAATGGCAAATAATTATCAGATTGGATAAAAATAAATCAAGGCTTACGGCAAAGAGATCCTATGTCTCGAATTATATACGATATTTTAGTTGAAAAGATGCTTTTAAAATTAAGAAAAGGCCTTTTAGGTATTGACATATCAGGTCAAAAAATAAATATTTAGCATATGCTGATGATATATTAGTTTATATAAGAAACATAAAAGATTAAAAAAATCCTAAATGATATTGTTTCTCTGCATATTACTGCCTCGAATGCGCGTATAAATTATCCAAAACGGTAAAATTTTAATATATTCCAGTTCAATAAAAAAACTGATTTCAAAATAATAGACGATAATGAAGCATTCAGGCATCTTGGAACCTATTTATATATAACAGGTATAGCAACCAAAGTAATTTAAACAAAAAATTTGGTAAAAATAATAGAAAAAATAGGTAGGACCAAAACAAGAAACCTATTAACTATAGGAGAAGTATTAACTTCTAACTTAATGCTTCAATCGAAAATTTGGTTCGCTTCCCACATCACGCAATTCTCCAACTTTTTCTTTACAAAAATCAATGAACTGTTAAGAAAATTTATTTGGATAAATAAAAAAAACTTATTTATATGGAGAAACTATATTCATAAAAAAGAGCTGGAAGGATTAGGTTTAATACCAACAGAACCACAATACAATGCACTATTTTAGAAGGCAATATCTAAAATATTCTTGAATGTGGAAATATACACAGTGGCATACCAAGTTCTTTTACAAAAAAAAGTCGAGGAATTATCGTGAAAAAACATACTCATTATAATCAGATCCTATCTAATGAAGTTATTTTAGAAATAAAAAAATCAAAAAAATTTATGACTAATTTATAAAATGTTTTACTTAGCTTGATTTTGAATTTGAAAAAGTCACGGATACCTAGAGTTGAAGGGAATTATGTTCGATCCCGTTAAATAATAGTAGTCTTGAAAGTATATATTTTAAACATAACGATCTAATAAAACTATCAAATGCACAGATTACGAATTGGGAACAACTTTTAAGAGTTTAGAAAAATTCGAGCTAAACGGTTCGGCAATTTTTTGAACTAATATAAAAAGAATTTGCATAACTATGAAATTTCCTGATGTCCTAAGGAGCATTAGGAGTATCAAAAATACTGAAATTGACGATAATTAATACTCTAATATTGCAAAAAGATCTCTGTTAGAATAAAAAATATTATAATCTATTCTTCAAGAACTGAAAGATAGTTTTTAGCAGCATACATAAAAAGCTTAAAAATAATTACTAAATTGTGGAAATAACATCAGGTCCAAATATACCAGTAGAATGGATAATTATTCACACAATGAGAGTATACCCAAAACTGAAATAGCTAATTTGGAAAATTCTAAACTATATTGTCTATTCTGGAGCCATTCTAAAAAAGTTCAATATTTATATAGACGGTAAGCGCAGCTGTAGCAAAGAAGCCTAGAGAATTTCACATATATTTTACAAATGCACTAGAATAGAAGACTTTTGAAGCAGAATTCTACGATTTATAAAAAATATAACAGAAAATATTAGACCGTTAATCCCTGAAAAAATATTACAGTTTTTTATATTAAATAGGTTTGATAGATTTAAAACTTACACCCCAAATGCACAAATATTACACGTTCTGCCGATATTGGAGATTCACAGATGGAGGATAGAATCTAATTGCAACAGTACATTTCTTAATAGAGTTATAATGTTCAAAATATGGCTAGAAATCATTAAATAGCACATAAAGATATTTCCACGAAATAAAATCTTTTTAAGCGATTGGAAAATACCTAAATGTAAATTATTCACAATAAACGACCAAAGAAAAATATTCTTCACTGATAGAAGATTAACCTCCTAAAAAAATCACATCCAGCTATTTTCCTCTAAATTCCAATGATAATTACTAATTATTTTTGATAAACAGCCTAATTAAAAACTAGAAGTATCTTTTTTTTATTCTGTTAATTATTATTAAAATAGATTTTCACTTGAAAAAAAAAACCAAACCAATAAATAGAAATATTCTCCTTAATTTCTTTTCCTTAATAAAATTCACAATTATATTTTCCCACAATATTACCAATTATTTTTATTTTACGTTTATTATTCCTAAATATAAAAATATCAAAACCGTTAAAAATCCAAAAAATCAAGCAAATTATTGATACTCGTGTTATTTAAAAATTGTTACGCATTATTCGGACAGATTATTAATATTTTTATTTGAATTATACTATGTGTATAGTTAGATTTCGATGTCAACTTGTGTAAATATTCATGAATTATTTTTGATGGAAGGTAATAATAGTTATATTTTATTATTTAAGCGAATTAATTTTGCTGTTAATTACAATATACGTCACTTGGAACAAATTTGGTGAATCTTGAGAAATAAAAAGAATGATACTTTTCATTTTTTTATAACAATTTATATATACTGAATTATAATACGAAAAAAACTTTAAGTGTCGCTGTTTGAATGGGGTTTATTTTTACCATATATTTTTATTTTCCTAAAAGCTGGAGATATAAATAAAATTAATGGCTCATTTTCATACTTTCTGGTTAAGGTATAAGAAAAAATTTGTATCTCATGCAAATTTCTAATATGATACACAGTATTTATTTTCATACTTCTTGAATAAATAAAATTTTATAAATCAAAACCATTATCATCTAATATCAGTAAAACGAAGGCTGTCCAAAAAATTATTAGAAGGAGCGAATATTAAGCGCTAAAATTTTTTTAATTCTTATATCCAGTGAAACATTACTGATTTATTATCCGCAGATTTAAAATTCTTCATTGTAGCCATGAATAATTAAATATTTAAATCTTTGATTTAATCTTTCGACCAACCCTGCCTATTCAAATATTTAGGCTGTAAGACTAATTTCATGTCGCGAGTTAAGCAGAATATTTAGTAAAGTGTAGAGTTAAACGAGCTTCTTAGGTCTACTGTGAGCGTTTTAGGTGATCCTAATAAATAGTCCAGATTCTTTTGAAAATTTAATTGCTAATATTGAGGTTTCATCCGGAGTTGCATTAATTATGGAACATAATTCCTATATTCAGTATATCAAAATAAATATCTATTTTCACTGGCTGAAAAATTAATTAAGCCTAGAAATTCATTTTTCCGTCTTTAAAACAGTCTAAAAGTATTTTAATTTCCATTGAATTTTTATCCAGGCTTTTCCGAGATGCACTTTTGGCATTGGGGATGGCTTTAGATATAATTGGCTAGTTCTCGGTCAATGTAGGATTTCCAATAGGGTTATTCGATTCTTCATAGACTTTATTATAAGAAAATTTACCCATTTTTCATTGAAAACGCAAAAAAATGAATAATCGAGAATGCAAATAAGATCTAAAACCAGATTTCTACCTGTTATTCTATATATATTTTCATGCATCGCTGCAAAAATTCATATTTGAAGCCTGAAAGCATCGTCATTTCTTAAAATTATACGTTTACTGGTACGAGAGAGAGAGAGATTCTAAAATATTTTTAAAAGTGGTTTTTTTTAATATTTCGATCATTTCATACTCTATAAAACCAGAACATGAAATGAAGTTTGCCTCTGGGGTTTCTATACCGGAAAGACGACGTGTTTCATACCTGTACTAAAAATGAGCGCGTTTTAAGCAAAATAGGCAGTCAGACGCATTATTTTGTTTTATAATTTTTTATGAAGGATTTTTCTCTATAAAAAGTAAATTTTTGACCAATGGGATACGGTTTATAATTTTTAATGGATGAAACTAATTTCAAGTTAACTCTTTCATATTCATATATTTTTCCTAGGTTTGTTTCAAATATATAGGGCTATACCCTATTGATTGTACCTATACTTTTTAATTTTCTTTCTCAAGAACTGATAAAATATAATAGCATGAAGCAACAGTTTATAAATCAAAAAAAAAATCTTTTTTTGACTGTTCGAGCACTAAAAAAAAAGTGAGAATTATAATTAGGTGAAATAATATTTTTTACCATCTTATTGGATAAAAATATGCTGGAAATTAAAATATAATAAAATGTAATTTATATGTGGATTGTAAAGCACAAGATTCTGCTATTCTTATCTTATTTTTTTTTCGCAAAGGTACTCTAACATCCAAATACTATAATAAGTATATTGGAATAATTATGAATAAAATCTTATCTTAAACTAATAAACAGATTAAATCTCTACAACTGAGGATCTTATGTGCGGTTAAAAATTATATCTATACATCGGCAGTCTCAAAGACTTCATCAAGAATTGAATAGATAAATAGAAACTGAGATCATTATGCTATTAATTCAGTACCATTTATCGATTTAAATGAGTAATAAGCGTTCAATCAATGACTATCTTTAATATAAGTTGAATTAATCGGATCTCAGTTAGTCTAAAATGAGCGCAAGTTTACGATTCAACCTTTCTTTAAAACCTTATCTGTGATATTACGCAACTGATTCTCAAAAATTCAGATCCCAGCGCCGTGAAGAAACGAATAACGCCCAGTTTAGAATAAATTTTATCCCAGGTAAAGAAAAGAGGCCAAAAGACTACTAAATCGATATTATAACTCTATTTGCCCCAGAATAAGCACTAATCAGGACTCTGGAATCTTTTTTTCAAGAAAAATGAGAGAATTAGCTGTGAAATATTCGTTTTTAGTTAATTCTAGGTTAAAATTTCTCCAAAATAAACGAATAGCTCCCAGGAAACCAAATAAAATTCGCAGTATCCGATACAAAGTATCTGGTTGATAATAAGGAATTAGACTCGCATATTAATAATAATTCATCGGTATATCAGCTATATATACATTTATTCCATATATTATGCAGAATATTGAACCAAAGTATACGCAAAGCAAAAAACATTTAATATTTCTAAGAATCATAACTGAAACCACAATTAAAGTTAAAAATAAAACTAAATGCCACAAGTAATTTTTTTTGCTGATGGGGGTCTGAGAGATCCAGAGAAATCGCTCAGTAGGGGGTATTGCTCAGTATATTCAAATTGTTTGGAAAAAACTGACAGAACTCCGCTGGACCCTCAAAAAATTATCTCGGGGATTCAAAATCGCCCTCAGAAATAAATAAAAAAAATACGTTTCTTTTTCTAAAAAAACAGAAGTTGATTCGGAATACATGAAAGATTATTACATATGATGACGTCTAATTTCTATCGAAAGAAACAATTAATGAGATATAGCTATGGAATTCTGGCTTCCGGTGTTAGAATTTATCAATCTTGTAGTATTATAGAGTCCTCAGATATTTCCTCGATATCGTAGACCTAAACATAATGTGGAATAGTAGAATTCCAAGCCAGAATATCTGGCTTAGATATGTGAAAGATATGTAGAAATGTCAAACCCAATTACTACGATAATAAGATTTTCTCATTAACATCCTGATATAAATGCAGCGCAGTAAGTATCTCTGATTTCGCTGGGAAAAACAATGCTTCCAATTATGTGTATAAAAAATCTGGATAATTCTGATCATGCCGTTGTATACTAAAATATTCCACCACATTCTTTAATCTTAATCATAGCAAGGTATTCAAATCGATTCACATATGGGTGATATTCTGATTATAAAGATACCAAAGATACTTGTGCTAACATAATACTTATGGTATAGTTTAAGCTCTGAAGCTTAAATAAATAAAACTTAAAAAATATCGTCTAAATCCTATCAAATTCTTTAAAAAACCTATGTATGGCGGTAATGGCAAATGATATGTCTCTCAAGGTATCATCTGCCAAGATATGGGGCCTTCTAAGCGAGTTCAAATAATTATTAAACGTAGGCCATATGACATCGAAATCTCTTGCGCGCTTTATTGGGATATCTCAGTCGGTGAAAGCTTCTATAATATTAGTTGCATTACTTAAATTTTGTTATATTCATCACAGAATTTTGGAATTCAAGAGTCATTTACTGCCAAAATTAAATTCATACAAATTGACAGTGATACTAATAAATTCAGAATAAAGAAACTATTTTCTTGGAAAATTTAAACAAAATCGTGGAAAAGGCCTTTATTCTTCAGGAGACGACGAATCTGAACGTGATTACAGAATCTAGCCAAATTGAGTATTGAATTGTACTATATCCATAAAAGTGCTAAAAATCATTGACACAATTAGAGGCATAAATTAAATTCAAATCCAAGGAAATTTTGGATTTAATTATCGCTGTGTAACTCAAAAAAGTTTTTGATAAATCAGTTTTGTGTATTCGAAAAACATAACATTTACTAGACGAAGATTTTTATGCAGAAGATCTTCGAAAGGTCTGTTAGGAATTTCTGAGGAGATTTTGCCTCACTTCTAGAAGAGAAAAATATACATGTCAGGAAATTAAACTCCATCTTCCTTATATCCACAGGAAACACAAGTAATATTGGCTAAAAAATCAGAATGATTTCTTTTAAAAGTGTCATTGGATACGCTGAAATCTATCAATTTTCTATATAATGTGTGTTTTCGATGCCTTGTGTTTCCATTGCGTCTTGATTTAATTAAAGTTGTAATAACCAATAATACTAAGAGTTGACACTTCAAATTAAGCTGTTTTGAATAACTTTGTTCTTATGGTTTTAATAATTTTAATATAACTAAATGAATGATATATAAATAAGTCAAAGTCGGGAATAAGGAAAAATCTATTTTTCGAAGGTTGAAAAAACCTAATTCTCTTTCTCAATCTCTTTATATAATATTTTTGGTTTTTTTGCCTTTGTCTTTTTATTTCTTTTTTGTCTTTATTTTTTTTATTTATACATTAGATTTGTATTAACTAATTCTTAATCGAAAATCGACCAGCGACTAAGATACTTCGACTCGGCAGTTATTAATATAGGATCTTCAAGATCTTCCTATCACCCCGATTCGACGACTGTATCGATTTGACTTTCATAAAAAAAACAATGTTTGGAGATACTTAATCAGGTTCCTTGACAGCAGATAACTCCGACAGAATTCTCTATCACAAAATAAAATGGATTCATAAGCACACATGAATGAACGCAACGGAGTCTATTAGCACATTTTATTCAGAAATTGAGCCGGTAGAAGGTAAAAATGACATTAGAGTGACAGCAATTTCTATCTCTGGTTTATTTTTTATGTATTCAATGTTCCATTCAGTGTGCCATTGGTCAATTACGCAAGAAGAGATCGTCATCTTAGGCTGGGGAATTTCAGGTATTGACAAATAAAAATAGGTTCTTAGTTACTTGCAGGATCAGCAGCGTTTCCTAAAAACACAAGGTTTTGGAGCTCACGTCTTTTACTGTATCCTATCCTAAGGACGACGTTACATATGCAGTTTCAGGATCAGTTCTATCTTGAAGATATTTTTATACATAAGAATTTCAAACAATATTAATTTTTCGATTACAGTCGCACAAATTATAAACTATCATACTGGAAATTATACTATAAAAAAATTGAAATTAAGCTCAATAATGAACTATAAAATTAATCTTATTAAATTATCTCAAAATCATGAAGAGATGAAAGGTCATCCAATATTTTCGAAATTCACAAAAACATCGGATGATGCATAAATTAAATATTTTTACAGGCTAGTCATTGGTTTTATTGTTTGAAATAGAACTATTCGAATAACGGAAACCCACAACTAACCTCACTTTTAAAAATCCAACCGCAAAACTAAGCTTGCTTCTGGCCACCACCGATTTTTTGAGAGCCTATATAATACGAAGAATGGATTAAAAGAATATTACATAGTCCATGGGCTGGTAAATTTAGTTATTGTATCTTCAAAAGAAAAAATAGCTTTCCGACTGATATAAATGCCTTTAAAAATAACCGCTTCACATTACTAATTTTGTTCCCGGCGTTTTAATACACATATCGCAAGTTAAATCTAGTTTCTAAGCTTTGAACCACCCCATATTCAAAAAATAGCAAATGTACTACAAATAGGTCATTTGAATTTACAAACGATAGTTCAAAACCATAATCAATCAAAGGTATATGTAGGTATATATTATCAGTTTTTTGACCTTATTCACCGCGAGTTAAATTTTCTCATATTGACATGAAGCGATATCGGCGCAAAAATGGTGCAAAAAGTGGGAAATAATTTTGTGAAATAGCGTCACACGCTATTCTGGTTGATTTTCCTATCTTTGAAACCTACTATTGTCTCATAAGAAATTCTTTGAATAAATTGGCTGAGACGATTTTAAATTGGAAGAAACTTAATATTGCTCCTCTCTGAAGTATAGTTTTAGAATAAATCGAATTCATAGAACAAGGATTAGTTCACATTTTACAAGAGGAGGATATATAGCAAGTCTATCTTCACAGCCACTTAGCCTTGGCCGAAAGATGATAAGGATAAAACAATAATCGCTTTACACTCAATCAAAAGCTTGCTTTTTTTTGATAAAATAAAGTTAGTTTAGTGTTTTTTTTTACTAGTTATTAGGCTAGTAAATGGTTTTGATTTTGGTTTTGGTTTTGAGATTTTAATTCATTTTATTGTTTAATGTGATAAAACTAATTTTAAATATTTTTAAGATGTAAATAATTTATTTTTCTTAAAAGAATATGTTAGGATTTATGTCCCTCTTGTTTAGTTCGATATCCTATGGTATTTATACATATTTGAGGTTCTAATATTTATTAATTTTAACCATATATATTTTTACCATGTTATATCTTGGTTCCATTTGGTTTATTTTTAAAACGTGTTTTACATATCTTTGCTGAGTACTGACTCATTTTAAGTCTCAATTTAGCATTTAGTTCAAATTTATATTGTGTCTTATTTATATATGTATGTTTAGGTGCTATTTTTAAGCTGTTGATAAAAAAATACTTATTTATAGCCAGAGTTATATTTATAGCTATATATCAAATGTATACTTTAAATTTATGAAGCTTGTTTTAGTTTTGTAAACTAAAAACAGATTCACACTCCTTTTTCCAAAAATTTGAACGGGGATAGAATTTGATGATCCTCGAAGCATGAATTCTGAGGATTATCTCCTTTTCAGATTTTATTTAATACATATTGTTATTTAGAACTTTTAAAACTCTAAATGGCCCTACGTATCGTTTTTCAATTTTATTTTGAATTTGTTTTTTTCT
>LSSN01000669.1:63985-81160 GCA_001970855.1 Smittium culicis | reverse complement strand
CTACTACTACTACTACTACTACTACTACTACTACTACTACTACAAAAGTAACATACCCTCATCATACTTTTTTTTTAAAAGCTTGATTATTTAACTTGGAATTTTAATATCTTACTGTTCATACACCCTCAGAGTATGACGTTTTTGGTAAGGTATCTTTCCCGACTGCCAGACAATATTTAGATACCCAAAATCAAGAAGTTAATAACTTTTCTCTGTAATTCCTCTCCCGCTCCTCCAACCTCTGATTCAACTATTTCGTGTTATCGATACCAATCCTTTCTTATCATTGGGAAAATACTTTTTATCTATTTCCAGACATATATTTGGGGGCTATTTTTCGGAGCTAAGTAACTAAATCCCACCTATACTATCCTTCTCGTATCCCGCTCCGAAATCCCATCTGTAATCCTGAAAATCTTAACCCATATATATTATACCATTCACTACATTTGGAAAAAAAAAAGTGCGTTTCTAGTTTTTCTAATTATCCTTAAATGATTTAATATAACTACTTTGTACACAAATCAAACTTCCTAATTAATTAATACAACCTATTACTGAATAAAGCTCATATAATTTTTTTATTTGTTAAATCACAATAGTTACTCCTAATTGGTCAAAATTTTCATTTTTAATATCATTTTCTGATAAATATATATTCAAGTAGTATGCAAGACAAGTAAAAAAACTCACCGCACTTTTCCCTAACAAAAAAGAAATAAAATTCAAGCAATAATACAATCGGTTTTCTAAATACAGGCATATTAAATATCATAAAAAAAGGCTTTTATTTCAATATACTAGATCTTCCAGAATCTATAAGTACATTTTTAGAGTTACACTAATGCATAAAAAATCCATAGTATGACGCAATACACTATCCACATTTCTTTTAAACCCAAGTTTGTAGCTTTTTTTTTTTTTTTGTATTCTAGAACTCAACTACTCTAGTGTGAATAACTAATGATTATCTTTTAATAATTTCAAAAAATAGTATAATTAATGTCGATCTCGAAGATAAAAGTTTTTTTTTATTAATAAAAAAATTTCAATCTGTTTTGATTACCGCAATAGACATACGAAAAATAGGTTGCCTATATACTAATTCTTAAGCATAACTATTTGCTGTCCAATACTTTCATTATTTTTACCTTATTTTATCTAAAAGTTGCGGATTTTTTCAATCGCTCTACAGTTTTTAAATTTTACGTATTTTTTTTTCCTCAGTGACTTTATTAAACATAATTTAAAAGTATACAAAAAACTAACAAAAAAATATTAAAATAATAAATTTTCAACCGACCCCCCTCGGCCGCTCTAGCAGCACCACGCCCACTGGGCATTGGCTCAAGGAGGTTTAAAATTTACGTACTCAGCTTTTATATTTAAGCTTGCATTTTACTTTAAAAAATATACAAAATTTTACACATTTATTTCCAATGTAGCCATTAATCGATTTTTGAAAACATCGCGCATGTGTGCCTTGCTATACTCTTCTAAGCATAATATTTATATTTTGTGCAGAAGATTGAGCTTTTTATTTAGTTTTTTTTTTTTTACTCCACAAAAGATATGTTTCTTGCTTGGATCCGTCATAAAACTATATCATGGTAAAAGCAAAAAAAAAAAAAAATGGTAGGCGTTGATGGCGAAAAAGGAACCTGAAATAACACCGTTCTAATTATTTCAAAACCATACCCCAGTATCCTACTCATATCATCCCATTATTTTTATATGAAAATAGCACGGGTTAAGATTGTAAAACTCTTTTTTTCTTAAACTACAAAATGGACTAAGATAAAGCTTTTATAATCACATTGTTTACTTTACGAAGCTACGATACAAATTCCTTAATTTAATAAAAAAAAAAACAAATAGGATAATTAAATTGAAATTAACAAGAATTCTGTCTAGAAAATCTTTTTTACTTTATTAAAAATTTTCATTAAAGAAATGGCCAAACTATAAAAATATCAACTCTTTGATAGTCTTATTTTATTTTATAGCCTCGTATAAATATGGTCTACAATTATCTTATATATACACAATTTACCAAATTGGCGCTGCTTTAATATTGGTGGCTCTTACTAAGTATAGAACATATCTCTTCCAGAATTTTTTTTTTTTGCTAGTATGAAATGTGTTAAACTATTAGCTGTATCAGGCAGTTCTTTCGATGTGATTTTCTGATAGGTTTAAAAAATTAAAATACAACTTATTAACTGCAATATTTGAATAACAAAAGTTTCGTTACTCGAAACAATACCCTTCATACGTCGCCTGTTATATCAGCTGACGTCTCCAATATTAATCGCTCAACTATCCATGAATTTTGAGAAAATTATAAACATATCAACGATTTTTTTATAATTAGAAGAGTCAATTCCCCTGTCGCATATAGTGAAATGCGTTAGATGTATTGCGCTTTTCTTTATTTTCGTTTTTTGTTTTTTTGATTTCATAACAGGTCTTTTTTTTTAAAAGATCTTTATCGAAAATTTCATAAATAAAAGTATTGGAATTAGAGCAGATTGTGATTATTACTTGGAAAATCTGCCTGCTCGACGATCCATATACACTAATTTGACTTTTTTCCTCAGTTAGAATTTCGTTGATAATTATCCAAGATGTTGCTATTCAATTGCGCCGCCAACTCCTGTTTCTCCTTTGTTTACTTAATGCCGTTTTTTTTTTAGGGGTGGAAAGTAGTCTGAAACTTTTTTCAAAATTTTTTGAATTCTTGATCAATTGTATATAAACTAATTGTAGAAAGAAAAAAAGAGAGAGAGAGATTATTCGTTGAGTTTGAGTAATATATGATTTATTTTGTTTTTAGAAATTTATCTAAAATAGAATTTTTTTTTTTTGTCAAATGCGATGATTGTCATTTTATCACTTACGCCGATATATATAACACGCTTTATATAAAGATGAAAACAATCTACTATTAGTAAGTATGTATGTACTCAAGGATTATTTATTCCTATTTTTTAAAAAAAAGCTAGCCAAATTAAAAAATTAAAATAGAAAAACAAAATCTCTAATATATGGATGGTAGATGCGTCATTTAATTATCAATAGAGTTACTAATTTGAATAAAGCATTATGATTCTCAAATACTGCATAGCTTTAATCATAAAATGTACATTTATAGTAAATAGAAAAATCACTAATAAGCAGCTTGCGATTAGTAATAGAATATAAAAGCTATTCTATTATTGCACCAAAAAAATATCTCTTAACAATATAACTATTTGTACAAATGTTTTATGTTTTCTAGTATAATAAAGATGGTGTGTTAGTTTAACTCCTCGATATGAGAAGAGCTGAAGCTGGAAGAAATTTTTATCTTGTAATATCTATATACATGAATGAAACTAGTATAACTTCTGACATTCAATCTATACCTACATTTAAAAACTTTTTCGTTATATAAATTTATAACTAAAATTTTGCTTTCTGTGTTTATAAATTTATACAAATCTAAACATATATCGATAATTAAAAATCGACATATTAAATCAAACTTGAATATTATCATCCAACAAATAAATACCTTAAGTTCAAATTGTGAAGCTTAAACAAAGTAATTCCTATATTATGATACTTGAACCTCATTTTGTTTCTCATATAAAGAACTCACCCCATCATTTCTAAAATATTTTATAATTATATAATACGTTTTGTTAATTAGATAGTTTTATATCTGTTGTTATTAGATTTTGGATCGTAGATATGTGATCGAAATTTGAAAGTTTTCATGAAGTATAGGTGTTGAAATTTTAGCTAGTATATATATATTATATTTGGTTATTTAATATTTTTTTGGAACGGGCTATAAATAAAAAAACTAGTATTTTTATGATTTCAATTGAATACTTTTATCATTTTATACAATAAATATAATTTAAAATGGTCTATTTAAAAAAGAATCGTAGTTTATTGTGATTTTTGAAAAAAGTTATACAATAATTAAAGCATCTTAATTTGCATATAATATTGCTTTTTTAAAAAATTTATCTGATAAAAAATAAATAGCTGCAATATAAAATACTGATTTTGAACCTTTTTATTTGAAAAAGTATGCAATATTGTAGTTTAAAAAAAACCCCCTTTTTTTACATACTCATAATATAAACCTCTAAGAAAATTTTTTTTCTAAGCTCAATTTATTGTATTGATATCAAGTTAGTTTACGAAAATTAAAATTAGCGTTTTAAAAAGCACAAATTAATTATTATATGGATATTAGTGCTAATAAAATATAATATCCTTGTTTTTATCATAAACATACATTATAATAATACACTACAACTATGGCTATCGTTAATAATATTATCATTAATAATATAATTTTTTAAATAAAATTTCTCAAAATAATAATATATGCATTTAAATCCCAAAAATACGAATATAAATAACTGGTTGATTTTTGGCTGCTTTTTAAAATCATGAAAATTAAATAAATATTTTTTGAAATTTTAGACAGTATTCTTTGTTGTATCTTTAAAAACAAACTCTACAAAATTTTGCAATTTTTCTATAGTTGTATAAATTCAGAATTCCTATTTGATTAAACTAGAGTAATTTCTATGATTGGATTTAGAATTTTTTCAAAATTAAGCTAAATTTGACAAAAAATATAAATAAATTACACTTAATTACCTATAATAAAAAATAAATTTAATACAATTTTAAAATATTAGAAAAATAAAATATAAAAAGTACATCGAAATATAATCATAATTGATTGATTTAAATAAATTAGAAATACTAATACTAATACTAATAATCTCAAAATATTTAATTATGCTTCAAATAAATATCGTTTGTGGTAAGAGAATTAAAATCCTATTTTTAGTTATATTGAATTTAATTAAAGCTTAACTAAGATAGGTATAATCGCACATTATATATGGGAGATTATTTCGAGGGTCAGAACTTATCCTTTATAATCTTCCCTAATTACTAATATTACTTTTACTTTTAAATCTTAATAAAATTTATCATCATATGAATTTCTGATACAGCCATTAATATTACCCAGTGAAATAAGAAAAATAATTTCTATGAAAAAAAGCTCCGTTTCCCTTAAGGATATCCCATTGCTGAAAATACAGTATACATGGAAATAAAAAAAAATAATGGAAATAATAAAAAAAATAGGATTTTTTAATAATATTAAAGAAATTATATAATATTTTATTTATCAGAAATAAACTAAAAAAAATAATTGAATCAAAATTTATTTATCTGAAATCAATATTCTTTAATAACAGTGGCTAAAAAATAAAAATTTGTGTCTGAAATTAAATAACAGTAGATTAATTTAATTACAGGATTTCTAGAAAACTTTATATTAATGATATAAATGTTGTTTAAAATATTACTATATAATAAAAATTTCAAAAATTTTTATTTTTCCCATTTATTTTGTAAAATAAGCTGCACTTATTAAAGTTAAAATACTACCAAAAATAAGGTTATGTTATGAATGTACTCAGAGTCAATTAAATTGAGAATTTATGCATATATTTTTTATTAATATTGGCAGAGGAATAATCCTATAAAAAATTTAAATACTATTTAGAATTTTTTTACATCCAGATCGATTGTATATAATTTAATTATATGAAATTGACTTTTTTTAAAAAAAAATCCTAGAAAAATAATACATTTTCTAAAATTAAGCGAAATTTTATTATCAGAATATTATTAATTTTTTTATGAAATTATGAAAGAATATTCATTATATTAGTAAGATTATAAACTAATTGAATATTTATTGGAAAAACTGACGTATTTTTTGTCTTGTTTCAAAATTAAAATTAAAATTATATTATAAATGTTTGAATTTTCTTGGGAACAAATGATCTTGATTAATTCAATATATGGTATAAAATATTAACCCCCCCCCCCCCTCGTGATTTAATCAATACTATTTCTATTTATAACTTAATTTTAACAATCAAAAAACTTGTATTTTGGTTTTTTTATTAAATATCTCAAAGCGCAAAACTAGCAGATTTACGCTTATCTGTAAATTTCTAACCATAATTTATCCAATCTAAAATATCAATGATGAAATTAATATTAACCGAATAAATAAATTAGCATATAGATAACAAAATTTAGAATATTTCATTTTTTAAATATAATAAGATATATAAAAATTTAAAAAAATAACATTGAATTTATTAAATTATATATCGAAATGAATCATTATTAATTTTCCCCCTTATTTTTATAAAATGAGATGCTTGAATCATATGACTATAAGGTAATATATGTAATGTAGCTATAAGAAATTTTATTGAAAATATTAAGATTTGCTACTTAATAAAGCTATAAGGTTTTTTTTTCAGTTGAAATGTACAATTTTCATAATAATAAAAAAACAAAAATTCTGGTTGAAAACATAATTAAGATATTCAGATTTATTGGTGAAATTTAATTTTACAGCTTTTTGATTGATGATATATTTTAAACAAAGCTATTGAAAATAGCATATATCATATTTTCAATTATTTAACGCGAGCTATATAATATATATATATATATTTGAAAAATTTGGAATGATAAACAGAATTCCTTGAAGGAATTCATTCTAGGCTATTTATTTATTTATGGTTTTAATCTAGTAGTTAAATTACAAAAATTTACTTCAATATTATTCAATTTTGACAATTAAAATATATTAAAAATAATTTAGCGTTTGAAGTAGTAAATAAAAATAACATAATCACATAAGATTATTATTGTTATTTTTTAAATTAATATAGTGAAAAAATGGATTCTTAACTTTCATTAGTAATTTTATAATATAAAAAAATTTCAATACTTCTAAAAATTGTAATAAAAAAAAGCAGAAATCAAATAAAGAAAACTAATGGATAAATATTATTAGCATCCTATCTTTATATGATAAAATAGCATAATTATCAAAAACTTGCGTAAATTTGGTTATTTTTATCTAGAATAAGATTAAAGTGTATATTTGATTATTAATTTGATAAATGAGTCATTAAAATTTAAAAAATAAATAGCATTATCAGATAAATCTATTATTAATATTGTAAACTTGTCCAAAAATGGATTATATTCAAAATATTTAACCATTAATAGTAAATAGTTTATAATAAACATTAGAATATTAAAAAAATAAAATTACATCTTTTCTAGATATTAATTTTCGATTAAAGATCAGTTTACCTCACAAAATTAGATATTAAACTTAATTTCGTCACCATTTATATTTTGAATACTAGAAATTGTTTATAGCTATATTTTTAATATATTAAAATTTTAAATATAATATAATATTACCAGAATCTTTGTTTATTTATGATAAAGATGAAAATGGTTTTAATATTTTCTTCTATATTATGAGATAATTTAAAAGATTTTAAATAAAATCATGATGATACTTGTGTGAAATCTAAGAAAACATTCAATTCAATATACTATTATAATATTTTATAATTTAATATTTTAATTTACTTATCTAATAGTCTGTATTGCTACAAATGCTAAAAATTCAATTTTATTTCATGGAAAATCTCAGTCTCATCATTTTCGTATATAATCATGGCTATCAAATAAATCACTTTCATTATCAAATATTTTAAAAAATCCAGAGATTTTATAAATATTCTAAATTTAAATTAAGAAAAATTTAAACTTCTATGTAATCTTTATAATAA
The DNA here is from genome assembly GCA_001970855.1 of Smittium culicis. Lineage (NCBI taxonomy): Eukaryota > Fungi > Kickxellomycota > Harpellomycetes > Harpellales > Legeriomycetaceae > Smittium > Smittium culicis. The sequence goes on along the minus strand of LSSN01000669.1, from coordinate 73,454 downwards.
TTTTTAAATGTATATTCTGTAATTATGTCTAAATTCCAGGCATGATGAGCTTTTAAATTAGAATAATTTGTGAACTAACAAATAAATGTATGAGAGAATAAATAACCTTTTTATTAGTCATTAAAGATACATATTGAATAATAATAGGTCAAAAATAAGTAATGAATCAAGATCTTAAAATTTTATAAATTTTGATATTAGAAAGGTTTAAATATACCTTAAAATAAACAAACATATTATATGAGGTTTTGAAAATCAAGGGCATTTTGTTACAATTAAAGACTATTGGAATGAAAATATTGAAATTAATAAAGATATTGGCAGAATTTATAATTTTTCTATTTATTTTTTGTTAAAAAAGTAGCAGTTTATTATTATTTGGAAATTTCAGCATATGAAGGTTTTAATATTGTAGCTTCAAAAGCTATATAGTACTTTCTTTATAAAGAATAACCCATGTTACCATAAGTTAAAAACTTTTTTTTTTTTTTGGATCAAGCTATAATTAGTTGAAAATATATCACATTTATTTTAAAAACTTCAAAAAATTCTACTTACCGTTTATCTTCAAGATTAGAATAGGCTTTTTAATTTTTTAGAGATTTTAAAGTACAAATTAAATTCTCATTTGTTTAAATTTAATATTAAACTTGCATAAAGTCCCAACCAAACTGTAAAGATAAAAATATTATTGTATAATACCATAGCGATAGGAAGTTCTCGTATATTTTAAAGCTATTTAATAGTTTTTAGGTCCACCTCAAATAGATTAGCTTAAAATTTTTTAAAAAGTACAATGGTATTAGTATAGAATCTAGAAATGATCAAGTAAATTTATATTAAAAAACAACATTTTAATCGTACTTAACAACTAGATATATATAATTTCTGCGTTTTTAATAATCCTTTATTTTCAATTTTATAGTCAAGTTAAGGTGTGTATTTAAACTTATATATAAATTATATATATTTTTATCGCAGACGTCTAATTAAAGATACGATTTATAGTATCATGCCTATAATAGAAAACTATCGTAATTAAAAGAGCAGATAATGCTATTATTATAAAGTTAGGTAAAAATAGATCGCCACAATCAGGTCAGCTTCAATGCGTCAAGTTTTAAAATTATTTACTGGAATAGAAGGATAATTGCAGAGATAGCAGTTAGTATTTGTTCACTCCACATAAACGTCTATATACAATGGCCAGTTTATATATACATATTTATTAGTCTTTGTTGTAATTGGTAAAGGTGTTCCTATTATGAATGCCATATAAGTATGGCAGAAACTGTCGATTTTTGCAACAAAATATAGCTAAGCCTCAACGCTTGGAATTAATGGAGGCTCACTCAGCTCATTTGTTCAATAATCGGAGCATCTAATAGGTCACTGTCACTGTCCAATGGATTGTTTATCTTTCAAATACGCTTCGTAGAAGAGTCAGAAAATGAAATTCAGCCAATGGAATGGTCAAGGAAAAAAAGCGGTGATTGGCAGAAAATTCCAGAGGAGGCGAGTGGGCCTATTGGGCGTTCCGTATCAAATTGAAGTCGTTTGAATTGCGGAATACAGCAGACTACTTTATTTACTTGAAATTTGGTGCAAATATAATCAGCTCCAAGTCTCCTAAAATGATAATGTTCCGTCTTTTACATTAATAATTAGTTATACTTATACTTATATTCATTTAGAAACATTGGTTATTTATCTTCAATCGTCCAAAAAAGCTCACACCCCCCAGCTTCAACACGGTAAATATATTTTAGTTTGTTCTTTTGATATTAAAATGCTAATGTTAAGGATTTTATACAGGGAAGACTCAGGCTCAGATAAATTTAGACCATGTCAAATCAAGGAGCTTCTAATGGAGCCAATATCATTCAAAGCTTGACAAATGGTCAATCCCAAAAGCAACAAGGTTTTGGATTTTCCACCCAAAAGGCACAGCAATCTTCTAATCAAAGAAATTCCAACTTTGGTTCTCAAAATTATGCTAGGCAAGCTTCCGATCAAAGAATTTTAAATAATTCAAAATTCAATCAGCCTCAACAATCACATCAGATGATGGCTAACTCCGTGTCTGCCATTCAATCTGCAAATTTGCCTTCGGGATCTGATCTTGAGAGCATGTACCAAAATCTACTATATCTTTTCAATCCCACAAGCAAAGAATACGGTTTGACTGAACTTAGCAAGCGAAGAGATCAACATCCAGAGCTAGCTCTAGTTCTATGGAACTCATATGGTACTCACGTTTATCAATATTTCTTTGGCTTCCCTTTTTAAACTTCATTTATACAAATAGGAGTAATGACAATTCTTTACCAGGAAGTTATTTCGGTGTACCCCCTGCTTAGCCCACCAACTTTGACTGCACAACAATCTAACAGAGTTTGTAATGCACTTGCGTTGTTACAAATGATTGCTACCCACGAACAAACTAGAATCCCGTTCCTTAAAGGTATTTAAACTTTGATTTTATTTTTGCGCTTCTTGTTTAGCTTAATTCACTAAAATATTCTTTATCTTTTCTTTTTAAACACTATTAAAGCTAATATACCCCAGCTTCTATACCCGTTTTTAAGTACTTCTAATAAAACGAAGCCTTTTGATAATCTTCGATTGACAAGTCTTGGAGTAATTGGAGCTCTAGTAAAGGTATATATTTACTAATATACTGTTAAGCGGTAGTACCTTGACTAAACTTTTACTTAATAAAAATTTTTTTTTTTTATAGTACGATAACCCTGAAGTTATTAGCTTCTTTTTTAGCACCGAGTTTTTGCCATTGTGCCTAAAAATAATGGATATTGGTAGTGAGCTCTGCAAAGTCGTAAGTTCCTGTCTCAAAATTAGTAAATTTGCTAAAAGTGCTTTTTTTAATTAAAGCTTTTTTTATTACTTAGATTGCAACTTTTATTTTTCAAAAGATTATTGCTGATCCTGGAGGTTTTCACTATGTTACCTCTCACTCAAAAAGGCTAAAAACTGTGGTTATGATTTTGAACAACGTAGTATCGCAGCTTGTAGAAAGTCGCTCTGTAAGACTTCTTAAAAGCGTGACAAAGTGTTATCTAAGATTAGCTGATGACCCAACGTAAGCTTTTGCTTTTTTTTTTTTTTTTCGTAAATTTCGTTTGATTTCAAGAATTGTATAATATCATTTTAATCTTCTTACTTTTATATCTAGATCTAGGCAGTTTTTACAAACGAACTTACCAGAGATGTTTAAAGATAGTACTTTCTCGTCGATTGTGACAGAAGATATAAACTATCGAAAACTTCTTTTCCAGCTTTTGTATAAAATCTCAAACACGACTGTGGTTCCATTGTAACTTACTTCACTGTTTGCACTTAGAATTGTTTACTTTACTCTTGTCATCACTCCCTAGAAAAATATGCCAGCGACTGCTAGTCTTGTCCTTTTTTTAGCTTATGCAGCCATCTTTATAACGAAAAAAAAAAAAAAAACTTCACTAATGACTTTTTAAATTCAAAATAATGGCCATTTTGTGCATTTATAGTTATTTATACTCAATTATTCTATCTAAATCCAAAAATTATTTTATTCTTTTCTTTACACTTTTGTAACAATCTTATTTAAATAAATAATAAATTCAAAATATTTACTTTAATAAGCTAATTCAAACTTTACAAAGTTCAAGAGCATATAAAATAAAATTTCTTATCAAAGTTTAACGTTTATTAAGTATTATATGGATTGAGAATAAAAAGCGATATTCTAAAATAAAAAATTTCCGAGGATTTTTCTCTAATGATGTAGATGTCTAGTTTCCGTTTGGATTCTTTTTAAATATTTTGATGGCTTTTTGGATTAGCAATTTCTCGGATCTGCGAGCTGAAACTGCCATGTTCCACCTATCTAATCGGTGAGCCTTAAATTTTTTTTTTATTTTAATTTTTTTCAAAAAATAAGAAGGGGGTTGGGATTAGAAATAATAAAAAAAAAATTTTTTTTTTTAAATTTGACTATACGAAAAAAAAAAAAAAGAAGAGATTACCTCGTCTTTATTGGGTTTGAGCGAGTTGCTCAGTTCGAAGTTTTGCAAGCGAACGAGTTTCGATTGAGCAGCTGCATAAACAGCGCTGAGAGCGGAGTCAAACACGGATCTTTGCAAGAAACTGTTTTGGTCGTTCAGTAGGCCAGGTTTCATGGGGCTGGCAGTATCGCGGGGTTGCGGGTATATGGGTGGGCTGAACGATAGGAGCGCCGAGTACTTGTTGGCCATGAACACGTACTTTTTGAGGTCGCTCTTCTTGAGCTTTGCTTTGAAGGCGAGGCTGGCCTTATCGGCGCATTGTGAGTTTAGTAGCATGAGGATGTTGTTTGCGTATGCGTACGCGTTATCAACGAGTTTTTTTGAGCTAGTCGTATGTCGTGTGGCCATATAGTCTGTCCAAGCAGCCCAAAAGATCGATAGTTTAGTTAAATTGCCAACAAATGAATCTAAATAAAAATAAAATAATAGAAAAAAGTAAAAAAAAAAAAAAAATAAAATTAAAAATTTGTTCTAGCCTTTGAGGCAAGTTTAATTTTTTTTAAATTTTTTTTTTAGTTTATAGTTTTAAAATAGTAGTGTAATGGGGATTACTTTTAATTTTTTCGTTTAAAGGAGAATGTACAACGGGCTCGATTTCGTCAGCGTTCATGCACAGAATGGATAGAATAGCGAGGAAAGAGAAGTTTGGGTATCCGTTAGCGCAGAAATAAAAGTCAACGCCGAAATTATTATTAGGCGAGCAAATGGGCGAGTTAAGGTTGATCGAGTGAGTAGATTTGTTTAAGCCGAAAGCTTCGAGATCAACGAGCGGGGTTGGTTTAAAGGACGGAGAGTTTTTGTCAGGCGATACTAGGGGAGGAGCAAGCGAGCACGAGTCAATGTCGAAATCTACATTTTGCGGGGCGCTGAAATTTGGTTGCGATAGGGCGAGTTTCATCCTGTCGCAAAAAAGGTCAAACTCGCAACTATCGAGTTCGGGCTGGCAGTTGGAGATTTCAGCGAGGAGGGTTGCAAAGGACTTTAAAATTGGGAGAGAAAATTTAGCGTGGTTGGCTAGGAATTTTTCAGGGACGTTTGGTAGTTTGTCCTTTTTTTGGTAAATTTGAGTTAGCTGGATGGGGCTAGTGTCGTATTGGTCGTTATGGGGGTCGTAGAACCCATACCTGTTCAAAAAATACGCGTTGCTATGCATTCCGTAGGTATTAAAGATTTCTTTTGATTTTTTTATAGGTTTGATGGAGGTTATTTCAATGAAGTGCGACTCATCATCGTCGTCAGAATCAGTAAACGCATCATCATAATCGTCATCGTGCTTGTTATTAGTAGAACTACTACGTGACTTTTTATTGGAAATTGTGCTATTTTTTTTACTTGATTTGTTGCTGCTACTAGGATCAATACTTACAAGTAGTGGGAGTTCTTCGCCGGCCAAAACATCATCATCATCATCATCACTTTTATCGCTGGTTTGGTCATCATCAGAGACGTAATCGCTATCGCTACCCGATCTATTCATTAGATGCTCTTCGTCGCTACGATACTCATCAAGATTTTCCACAGAGCTAGAATCAGAGCTATCATCGTCACCAGAGTAATCACTAAATTCATCGACGATACTGTTTGTATCGTCATTGCTAATTTCATCTATATTTTTTTTCGAAATAAGGGAAAAAAAAAAAGGACAAGTTAATAAAATAAAAGAGGGGGTGAGAGGTATATAATATAGTAAATTGTGGGTGAGTGGGGTAGATTGCTATTATTATTATTGTTTTTTTTTTAGCGGTACCTTGGTCAGGGTGAGGAGATGTATGCTCGCATCCAACAAGTTCACCGCAAGCGAGGCAAACATCGGTGTCAGAAACGACATGGACGTCTTCGATGGCGCTTTTATGGTTGAATAAGTCAGCGAATGGGACGAGGCATATTCCGAGGTAAGCGTCGACTTCGAAGGCTCTTGAAGTGATCAGAGAGTAAACACGGACAAATTCAGGGAAACTGTAGAAATCGATTGCGGGGCTGGGGCAGATACTATGAGGGGGCTGGGGGGAGGTGCTGCTGGCGTCCATTTCTTGGAAAGAGCGTTTATGAGGCTTAAGAGAGGGTATTTGCGGGTTGGTTTTGCGGGTGTGAAAATAGTTTGGGTGCTTGGAGAAGAGATGATTTTTTAAGAATTCGTGCTGCAGGAGGAGCTTTTTATAGTCGGATACTAAAAAATCGTGGACTTGCGAACCGATGAGGTATTTCTGGTCGGGTTCAGGCCAAAGTAGCGGTATATCCGAGGAGTAGGGAAGTGATTGGAGGTATCCCCAAAAAGGACCATCTTCAAGCAAACTTAGTTCGTACATGACGGTAACAACGAGAGCTAATTCGCCGGAAATGTTTAGTGGGTCTAGTAAGTTTGAAAGAGGGCCTTTTTTGGGAGAAATTATAGCCTTTTTCGATATTTGAGCAACTAAATTAAAGTTCAAGGAGAATATTTATTTGAAAGCAGGTGGTAATAAAGTGAATGGGAAATTGAATATTTTATGTTTGAAGGGACTGACTTGTTTCGTCTTCGGGGATGTTTGTTCTAGCGAAGACACTAAAACCAATCGCTTGGTTAAATTCGTCGTCGTTTTCGAGATCTAATATTTAAGATTTAAATGCTAGTTATATAAAATTTTTTTATGGAAGTTATTGAAAGGCTATTTTTTTTATTTTTGAAAAATCAGACTTTTAATTTTTTTTAATTTTTTTTTTAACGATAGAGGGAAGGAGGTTACAGGAATCAGAAGTTTTGATTTCGATTATTTTCGGGTCATAGCCAATTTTGTTATCTTTAAACCATTCGAGAAGGATTTTTCTGGATTGATTTAGTGATATGGGGCCCATTTTTTGTATGATTGAATTTCAAATTGGCGGGCTATTTGTTCTAGTTGAGGGAAGGGGGGGTGTATTTATTTTTAATAATGGGCTGGATTGAGCGAGGAAATCTATTGGGAGTATATGATATACTTTTTTTTTTATCAGGGATTGCAATTGAGATTATTGAAGTGTGTTATTTTGAAAAGATTAATAGAGAAATTGTGATTCATAAAGTGAAATTCGGTAAATAATTTTAAAGCGTTAGCTAGATCAGGATGTAATTTTTATAGATTTGGTTAACAGTTCACATGATTGGCGATCAAAAAAAGTAATCTAGTATTTTATTGGCTTATGATTATAGCCAAATTCCTTTTTATTTAAATTTGGTACTTTTTAATTATATAGCAATGAGCCTACTGACAAAATCGACAAAGAGACGTTATAAGTGCATAATTGCAAGAATATAAAATACCAAAATTTAATGAGTTGTAAAAAAAATTTAGAGGTGAAGTGAGAAAAGTGAGGGGGTTTAAATATAACGATAGAGTTGTAAAGAGGTAATTAAAATGGTATATTTAAATGATTTGTAGGGAGAGCTATAAACTGAGCGTATGCGTGTATGAGGGTGGGTAAATAAACATTTTATGGTAAACTAACAAGAGGGAGAGGATATAAGTATGCTGTCAACAAATAGTAAATGGGCAGATATTGAAAAGAACATTCGCGAGTAGTTCAGACATATAAAACTATGCTAATAAGGAGCTTTTTTGAGTATAAGCGATTGCACGGAACGGTCTGAGTTATGAGCATATATAGTGAATAGTATGTATACTTTTTTGCGGTAGAAAGAGCGGAATGATTTGGCTGGTGGGTATATGGAGCAGTTATTAGGTAACTGTGACGAGGGCTGAATGCTTGGAGACGTTTTTTGAAAGCGCTCCTGATCTTGGTTTTGATCTATAGCAGATGTTGATTATTTGGGTTTGTTGCCGAATAAATTTACTTTACGGAATGCCAAGCATGAAATTCCAATTTGGACTGGATTTACGAGAGAAAGAAAAAGCAGCCAATGGCTAATTACAGTTAAATTTATGGTCTTGTCTATATTAAGAAGTATATGCCTTGAGAACTAAGGAAATCTAACCAAGCAAAAACCAATTAATTGCCAACCCAATGATGGGGTGGATTTTATTTATAGAAAAGACCAAGAATTAAAAACGGTTATTTATTCCCAGGAGTGTTTGCGTAGACTCTAATTGGCTTAATAATTAAGATAATAAACGAGCATATGTAAAAATCGAGTGCTATTGGACATGCCGTAGTAGTGGGACATGAGGTATGCAAACCTGTTGGCTGAGCAAAGTTTTTTCCCAAAGATAGCCTCGAGTTTATGCGGCGAGTGATTGGCGAGAGGAGACTATCTGGAGGAAAAAAAAAAGCAAGCGGGTTTGACAAAGAAAGCGATTTGCATAAGCAGCTATTTTATAGGCAGCGAATTGGTGAGCTTTATAGCAGCTGATCTTTTCTATCCATTATGAGGCTGGTGTGTTTAATATTGGCAATCCCTACCCCTCCCTAACTTCCAAGGAAAAACAGCCAATATTTGCAGTATAGCTCGCCACCTTTGAGTCTCGGAATACTAGTATAACAAGAGCCTTGATAAGAATGCGTTACGGGATGGGCTAAGACGGGTTAACCTTTCGCCAACCGCCTAAAACACAAAAAATGGTGAAGCGCCCAGGCAAAAGAAGCTAATTTTGCTGTCTGAAAAGCTGGTAAATCATTTCAGAATGATAATAATTTATTGGTTATTAAATACAAAACATCCAATAAAAAAAGACTAATAATAGGCTTATCCAATTATGGTTTTCTAAAAGGGTAATGGCTGTTGGCCCCGGGAAGGCTCAAATACTACAATATTATGTAGCGCCAAATAAACTATAACGAAGCCAGAGAAATGCTCAGGATTCTTTTTATAACGCGCTGAAAACCAAGCCGAGGTTTATAGGGCTGGAATTTAAGCTGTGAAAAAGTCAAGGATTTTGTTTTTTGGTATTGGACGAGAATTAGATAATACTGTTCTGAGTAATACCAAGACTGTCCAATGGGCAGCATCAAAAAGTACTGAGCTTTTAGAAAAGCCCGCCAATTTCACTTTTTTCCCCCGCCTATTTACCATTTTCACCATCTATTTACCATTTTCCCTCACCCATTAAAAGCCATTATTCTATGAAGCCAATTTTAAAGGTTCGTATCGTAAAATTAAAGCTGAGATTTTCCAAGTTGGGCCTCTGCACAATTTCCAAATATCTGCCACATAAGTGCATTTTCTCTGCTAAATTTTACTAAATCCAACTTTTCAAGCCTTCGTTTGACTTGACCCACCAATCTGCCTATACTTCTCTCTACGCTTCTCACTACACAATTCTTCCTTCCTTACAGCTTCTCTTCTATTATAAACGAGCTAACTTCACTCTCTATCTCTATATATACTTGGCTACTTACCCTTTGTACATTTTTGTATTACATACTAACCTAACGCCCGTCTCTCTAAACTCTACCGCCAATCACTATCACATTTCACCACATTTGCTTTAACA
>LSSN01000669.1:33555-63432 GCA_001970855.1 Smittium culicis | reverse complement strand
CTTTCTTCCCCCCCCCCCCACACTACGATTCGCTCTTCCATTTCCCCTCCATTAACATTACACATTACACATAGCTTATTTACCAAATTTACTTCCTTACTTACACTATTTATCCCCCCCACCTCTATCCCTCTCCATCTAAATCTTACCTTCACCCTTAGCACCTTATTTATACATACCATGAACAATAAAAGAATTAGCCTCGATTTAAAAGAAGGGAAATCTATTGCTTTCGGCGAAAATTCTCCCCCTCGCAACGTTTATGGCTACGGAATCCAAAATATCCCCAACGATTACATCCCTTCGCAAAAAAATAATTTACTACTATCCGTATCCGAACAGTCTACATACAGATCTTCCTCTGTCCCAACACAGTCCCCGCCTTTACCCCCAATCTCAAGAAAAGTTGCTGATGCCTTTAACTCTGCCGCTTGCCCATCTCCATCCCCCATACCCTCAACTCAACCCCAAACTTCTTCAAACCTCTCCTCAATCCAACCTATCCTGCCCATCCCCGACCCCGACCCCTCCCAAAATACAAAATATACTGTCGATCCTTCTTCAAACTTCAATAAAAAACGTGCTGTTAAAGACTTTCATTTCGGAAGAATCCTCGGTGAAGGCTCCTACTCCACTGTAAACTCTCTCTCTCTCTCTAACCCTCTCCACTTATCCCCTTCAATTTTTTATCTCCACTTTACCATATCTCATAAACTTTCTCTCTCTCTCTTTTTTTTTTTTTTTTTCAATTATGATTTTAGGTCGTTGAAGCAACTGAGATTTCTACTGAAAAGATTTATGCCGCTAAAATATTAGATAAAAGACACATAATCAAAGAAAAAAAAACTAAATACGTTACCATTGAACGAAACGTCCTCCATAAACTAAACCACCCTTTCATCATTAATTTACACTACACCTTCCAAGATACTCGCAGTTTATGTACGTCTTTATCTTCTCTTCCCCTCTTGTCCCCCTTTATTTACTTTATTACTTTCTCTCTCTCTTCTAGATTTTATCATCGATTTAGCTGAAAATGGTGAACTACTAAATTATGTCAGAAAGGTACTTTTCCCTTTTTACATTTCTCTCTCCTACCTTTATCAACCCATTAATTTTCTCTCTTTCTTTCAATTTTATCTCTTTTACAGCTCATTAATTTCTTTTCCCTCCCTCTTTTTTTTTTAATCTTTTATCAAGTTCGGTGGTCTAACTGAAAACTGCACCAGATTTTACCTCGCTGAAATTGTCCTCGCTGTTGAATACATGCATAATTCCGGCATCGTTCACAGAGATTTAAAACCTGAAAAGTATTTACCCCCTATTCTACCCATTTCCTCTTCTTTAAATTCCCTTCAATTACCCTATCTAATCCATCCTTACCAACTTTTAGTATTCTACTTGGCAAAGATATGCATATCCTAATTACCGATTTTGGTACCGCAAAAATATTGGACGACTCTATGCCTAAATCATCAGACCTCCGCTCAAACTCTTTTGTTGGAACCGCTGAATACGTTTCCCCTGAGCTCCTAATGAATAAGTCCTCTGGAAAAAGGTATTCCCTCATTTCTCAACCCTTACCCTTACCCTTACCCTTACCCCCCATCCCCTCACTCTTTTCTTGATTCTATTTCTAACTATTTATTCTCGCATTTAGCTCTGATATTTGGGCTTTAGGATGTATCGCTTACCAGCTACTCTCAGGTAGACCCCCATTTAAAGGCGCCAACGAATATCAAACTTTTCAGAAAATTTTACACAATGAATACGAATTTCCTCCCCATTTTTCAACCTCTGCCAAAAATCTCATTGAAAAAATTCTAGTTCTTGAACCAAAGAATCGCTTAGGTAGTGGTCACACAGGAATTTCCGAAATTAAACAGCACGATTTTTTTGAAGGAATTGACTGGAACGCCCTCCAATACCAAACCCCTCCAACAATGCAAGGTCTCCTAGCTAGAACTAAATCTGACTGCAGCTCAGTTCCTGCCAGCGAATACTTACAATCCCCTTTAAACTCAAACTTGGGATCTAGTGTTGACTTGAATGCCAATTCAGAATCTGTAAATTCTGCCAAATGTCCCCCTAAAATACCTCCAAAGCCTAAAGACTTTATTGTTGGTTCAAATTCCAATAATACTGCACAAAAAAGCTCAACTAACTCTTCAGTAGCTAATAATAGAAGCTATGAAATCCCTGGAATGGTGGAACCAATCCTATCTAATAAGAATGCTGTTAAATCATCACTCGCTGCAAAGTATATTGATAACGCCAAGTTTGACTCCCCAGATAGAATAGATATCGACAGCTCAATTCGACCATACACTAGCTCAGAAATAGTATCTGCTCTCCACTCACAAGAACTTTTATTTAAGAGCAATAACCAAGCTATATTTTTACCTCGAAACGTATCAAGTAGTCACGATTCAACCGAAGAAATTGAAATCTCATCTCGGACTAATCGCATCTCCAGCACAAGAGCGCTTAACGATAACTTCACTGACCCAATTACTATAACAAACCAACCTCTCCAGAACCAAATCCAGTATGGCCAGAATATCTCTCCATATACGGACCCAAGAATGAACAACTTATCAAGTCCAGATCAATACTCAAAGTCCATGCGAATATCTCGCCCATTCAAAAAAAGAAGCAGATCGTTTGGGGGATATATAAAATCTTGCTTTACTTGTGGTATAATGAAATAAGCCTCTTTCTTGATTTCTTCCCCATTTTCATATCCCCCTTCCCCCATCCCCAGAAATTCATCCCGGCATCTCTTCTTTATATTTTTATTTTTTGACACTCTCTAGTAGTCTGACTCGACTTGAGCCCCATCTTCCTTCTTTTTCCCTTTTTGTTTGTTTATAAATAGTGTTGCATATTGTAGTTTTCGTATTTATTTATTTATTTACTTTAGTTTGAAGAAAAAAGTTGTTTTTTTTTTCATATCTAAGCTTTCTTTACTAGAACCCACTTTTTTTTCTTTTTTTTTTTGATTAATAGAAAAAGTATAAAAAAAAAATATTCGCGCTTTTATTCAATTTGTTAACTTTTTTTGTTTCTTTTTAGTTATCTATTTTTATATTATACACACCTAAATATTCCAAATTTCTACTTGAAACAAAAAAGAAAAGTAAATAAAGTGTTTGATAGCTGGAGTTTAGTTTATTGCTGAAACTGTTTATATTTTAGGCCTTTGCTTACGTCCCCCCCCCCCCACCTTCACTTCCGGTATACCAATTATTAGGAAAGCAGGTTTACAATAAGCGCACTTGGGTACACTATATAAACATACTTTTATCTGATATAGTATGAATAAACACGTAGCAACTAAATAATGCATATCGCTAACAGAAATTTATTTTATTTATTGGTGGGATAGAGATGGGTGAGGGGGGGGGGGGGGGGGATGTTATAGGAGCAGCTCGATGCTTACAAAAATAAAAATAAACAAATAAAAAATTCATTCGGGCAGGAGAGGAGCAAACACAAAGCTGACGAACGACGATATGGCGCCCGTAGATATCTTGAACTGGAGGAGCAGGAAGCCCTCCTGGTTGATGGATATTTTGGTCTTTGACGACTGGTTGAGTGCGTTTTTGCATTTCAGGATCAGCGATAGTTTGAACCTAGTGTTTGTTTTTCAGGTAAACCATGACACACCAGAAAATTAAAAAAGTATGAAAAACGTTATTGATAGTATGTAATATATATCCTTTAATTTTTATTCATTTGAAGCTTAAAGAGCACAATTGTGTGTGGCTATTTTTTTAATTTACCTCGTATCTTGCTCAATGTCGCATTGAAACGACTCTATCAAGTTTTCGTTGTTCAAGTACTTTATCTATCAGAAAGATAAACCAAAAAACAAACAAAAATAACAAAAAATTAATGACCGTTGCATATTTAAAATAATTGTTTCTTTAAAGTAGATTAAAAATGACGTTGCTTTACTTCGGTGCTGCCGTTAGAGCTTTGAGACACTAGTTTCAAAATAGGAGAGCTGTTTAATATCGAAAATGTAATTATTTCGCCATCAGAGTCTATATCCTCGAAAGCATCTTGTAGCCATTCCGACTATTGTTAATTAATCAGCGTAAATCAAATCATAAAATAAATTCAAGAATAGAAAAAAAAAAAAATTAAAAAAGTAAAAATATGTGTAAATAACGCATTTCATATGTAAACGGCAAAAAAAAAAAAATAAAAGAGGCTCTTTTTCAGAATTAATCTTATTGTATAGTTTTCAAAATACTTTCAGATTTGTGGTTGAACTGTTCTAGCAATTATTTTGCAGGAGTATTGAGTGTTTCTAAGATCAAAGTGATTATATTATTAAATAATCGATAATTACCTTCAAAATGACCATTTGCACAACTGGGCTGTTGCTAAAGTCTAAATCATTGAAAAAGTCAGGCTCTAGCGTTGCTAGTCTGCAAATTGAGATAACACCGTTATCTTCTAGCCTAATTTTATAAATTAGATAAATTAATGCAAAAAAAAAAAAAAAACTATGCAGCTATAAACATAATTTTCAGGTTTTATAATGAATCAAGATGCTTGAAAGAAATAAAAAGAGTCTGAATATGCTTTTATAGCGATGGGGGAAGGGGGGTAAAATACATTAATTCGAAATCGGAGCTTTTTTTGCTGTACGCAAAGCGTACTACTGTATTATTTTTATTTCCACCATTTGCATCTTCGTTTGAACTAGACTGTAGAGTATTCGTTGAAGACATGCCAGGTCCAAAAAATAAAGTAAGGCATTCTATTAATCTATTAATGTACAAACCAAAAACTATCGAGTCCTGAGTATTAGAAGTATCTGGTTCAGATTTTTGTTCGGCTGAATCTTCATCATTATCGTCTTATCGTTTAGGGGTAATACACAGAGATTTAACGAACAGGAAAATATTAGAATGTTATAAATTAAAGCCAAGTATGGAAAGGCATCAGCAAGTAATTTTAAAATAAAAAGAGAGTAGTACGGGTAGTGGAAAATTCCGAGAAAAAGGATCGTTTCAGATATGCTCTAGCTATAACACATTGGGAATCTTCGACAGTAAAAATGATTCCTTCTTTGTCAATTTGACAAATCGCTCTCTTTAATAAAAGTATTTTGAAGTAATAGTGAAATAAACTATCGAATTGTATATATACAATGATATGGGAAATATTAAGATTAATAATGTGGATGAGTGTCAGAAAATCGGGAGTACCTGCTTAAAACTTATTGATTTCAGCAAATTGACCATAGGTTTGATATTGTAAACTTTTGCGTTGAATGAAGAGTCTTCAGCCTGATCCTCCATAATATACACAGTTATGTGAAAGCAAATATAGTATACAGATTTGGGGCTGGCTTAAATTCGATCTTGGCAGTAAGCAAAATCGAGTAAGTATAAAGTGTAGTAATGAATTAAATTTGATTTTTATTAAATAAGAGCTGGTCATTAGGAGTATATAATTTTGTGGGTTTATAGATTCTGAATCAAGTTTAGCTTTTTGAATAGCCTCTCTGTAACCAATTGCTACTATTTCCTCACTTTTTATCAAACATTTCTACTGCTCTCAACAATTATCCTTCAATCATTGGCCGCTATGTATTTTATATCTGCCGATTATTGGCCGGTGCTGTTTAGAGGTCATTTTACTCTTCTTTCAAACTTACTGAGCAGAATTCCGATATATCGCAAAGTCAAATGATGGCAGGCAAGTGTTGCAGACTTAAACCGTCAGTTTTAGTGTGGTAATCAGGAAGAATGCAGTAAAAAGATCTAATCCTCTACGCTAGTTATAATAAAGATGTTAATAGAAGTAGTGTAGCTATAGCGCGCAAGCTGAGCGGGAAAAAAAAACGAGGAGCTTAAGACAGAGTATTCTTATAATAATTGTAGTAGAATGATGCTCATTAAATCCACTTCAATTGTCACAGCATGCTACTATGCATCCATTCTGCTGTTTGGTTATGTGCTGTGCCAAATATTTTATCTCCAAAAAACAAATTAAACTCACTTTAAAAGTAATTCGGAATTTCACTCTCCTTAAATGTGGTTTTAGAGTATATTTGGTGACTAATTTGTATATTCTGAGTATTTTATGTTTCAAAGAACTGGCATATATTTATACAGATATCTTATAACTCGATTATATACACAGTCCCATCCATGAAAACAGCGATATATTCTTCAATAATATCAAAAGGCACTAAAGCTTTTTTGAAACAAAATGTTAGCTGAGGTTTAGCATATTTTTGCCCTTCATTTATACCCAATCATCGGCCTGTGTCGCTTTTTTTGCTACCCATTTCTCAAAATATTAAAGTCTCGGCTATTAATGGCCAATAGTATCATAATAGGAAAATTGTTTGCTGAGCTAAAAAAATAAGTCAGGATTTATGAAACACCCCAGAGTTCACAGCTACACTCATTACCTCTTTTGAAGTTACAATCACTTTTATTCGAAACCCGAAAAATTCCAAAGCAACATTTTAATAAAGAATCACTAGCTCCATCCATTTTTGCTCTAATAATACTCTATTTCATATCATATCAACAACACACATTTCCTCGAAATGATTTCTAACCTTAGGCACATTCAAAGCCTTAGAGCCCTTATAAACAAATACGCTTGCTCTAAGATTCCTCCAAAAATCACTCTCGTCGATAATTACATACCTAGATCTAGTTATCCTCAAAGTTTACAGAAAGCTTTATTCTCTGTATCCAAAAAATCTTTAGAAGGGCTTCGAACTAGTCAGGATATTTCTCTAGAAAGAAACATCATCAATAGATATTGGAGAAGCGTCCGAAAAGGTGAAATTGAATGTAACTGAATTTTTCATACGCCTCCATACATTTATACCTTTAAAGAAATTATTTTTATAGAATCTTTTTCATTCGCTATCTTATACATACTACTTTGCTTCAAATAAATATAAAATTCAAATTTATCTTCCTAATAGATGTGCCCAACAGTAAGCTTGAGAAAGTTGAAACTGAACAGGATATGATAAATTTAATCGAAATGGTTATTTCCCAAAATAAGATATTGAGCCCTGTAATCAAAAGTCTGAAATCTCAAGAATTCATTATGATTTATAACAAATTTAGCATCGTAAGAAACTTTGTCTAATACGCTTATTCATTTTTTTTCCAAATATATCACCTTCCTCTTTATTATCGCCGAACTTATTCCCAAATTTAATAAATTAGCCTTCTCTTTTTATTTTTCCTCTCAACTTTTTAAAAAAAATATCTAGAAAAATAAACAGAAATTCCTAAATGTTTTATCTCAGAAATATGGTAATATATACATCCTTCTTTTATTAAACTTAATTTTGTTAATTATTCAACCACAAAGGTCACAAGTCTGAAAAAATATACTATATTTTACCTTAGGATTTTCCATAAATGAAATTGCCTCGGAAGCCCAAAACTTGCTAAAATCTATTAATAATCTTAAGGTATCCTTAATTTCTTTACTCCGAAAATATGTAGATATAACCTGTTTTTTTTCACATAATAATAGGATAGCGATTGTATCTACAAAATTGTTGAAGATGCAAAAATTAACTTATCACCAAGCTATGAAAACTTTTTTTCTCAAATTCACAAACTACCTGAAGGTTTCATATTCCTAGTTCATATGCGCGGCGATATTCTCGTAAGACTTGCTGAATGTTTATTTATTACTTTTTAACCCACATAGTTTTAAATTTTTTTTGTGCCTAAAAACACGCTATTTACTTTTTATTATATATGTTTAATACTGTTTTTATCTTATCTATATCCATCAGAAACTCCTCTCGAAAAACAGAAGCAACATGTTTTTAAAAGGGATGTCTGACTATTTACAAAGAAAAATACAAACTTGGATTATAGGAACGCTAGACCTAAAAAGAATTACCTGGAATTCTCCTGCTTCAACTATAGAAATGGTATTTTTTTAAAAATTCCCAGTCCTCTCATCCTTTATATATTTTTTAAATTATTATTAGTTATCTATAACCTAACTCGAATCCACTAATTTAAAGTTTTTTATTAATATTCGCACAGCTAGCAAAATATGAAAGTGTTCACTATGTTAGGTCTTTGAGTGACATGAAAAAACGGTTAGGCCCTGGTAGAAGATGCTTTGGATTTTTTCATAAAAATGCACCTCTTGAACCTCTAGTCTTTGTTTGGGTTTGTATAAATTAGTTATAATATATTTATTTTTTATATCATCCACTTATGTCCCAATATTTTCCTAATTTTTTTTTTTTTTTGATAGGTCGCTCTAACAACCGGTATATCTAGAAACGTAAAGGTAACTGAGAACTACTTTTTCGATAAATTAAATTTTTCATAAAAAAAAAAATTTTACGATAAAATCCTTAAAAAAATATTCCTATCAGCTAATCAGTATTTAATTTTTGTTATTTTTTTGTTTTTGTTTAGGATATTCTTGATCCGAACCTCCTTATATTAGATGATGACGTTCAGATAGCTGACACTGCAGTTTTCTATTCAATAAACTCGCAAATAGGAGTTTCAGGAGTAGATTTAGGAAATTTTTTGATAAAAAGAGTAGTGGGCGAAATCCAATCTGAAATGCCAAAAGTTAAAAATTTTGTAACTCTTTCCCCTCTACCAAGATTCTCGTCATGGCTGATCAATTACTTGAGCTCAAACGATAATATTAATATAGATATAACTGAAAACGAAGTGTTGGATATTAAAAAGATTGATAACAGTCAAAATAATTGGAACACAGCTTTAAAGGTAATTAAATTTTCATATCAAAAAATTTCTTTAATTTTTTGAATCTTTTAAATGTTTAGCTAATATCTTTTATTTAATATTTATTTACATATGAATTAAATAGAATATTTTAGAAGCTCGCGGTTGGATCAATATCATCGAAAAACGAGATGCCTTAAAACCTGTTTTACTTAAACTTGCCAAACTGTAATGAATTTTCTTTAGTAAATTAATATTAGTAATGCTCTTCAATAAAAAATAGGAATTCAATTATTAATATGAGTTCTCTTTTCAAAATAATTAAAATTAGGTATCTATTAGAAGCGAAAAAGCCAAACTCTATATATGCTTATGACCCTGTCGCAAACTTCCATTTACGTAATGGAGCTTCTATTCATTCTTTAAATTGGCTCAGTGATACATCATATAATGGAATCCGTTCGTCTTATGGAATAATGTGCAACTATAACTATATTCTAGATGAAATCGAGAGCAATAATGACTCATACTTGCAAAGAGGAGAAATTCATATTTCTGAAAATGAGCTGAAAGTAAACTAGATACTTTCGTATTTTAAAATTTATATATTCTAGTATAATCCTAATTTAACTATATTTAGCTTTTCGAATTTTGGTTATTTTCATAATTACCATCACGTATCAGCTTTTATTTTTTCCATTTACTATTCAGCTATTTATTTTTTGATACTGATCAATGTCTACCTCTGCTGATTTTGTGCATATGTGCTTAATGCATAAATAGCTGCAATAAAATTTCTTGGCTTCACATTTTGTTTTCTTTTTACAAAGAAAAATTTTTGTAACCTTTTTATTTTTATCTCTTTAAAAATATATCACCTCTTGTACTTTTAAACTATTTCGTGTATTCCAGAAATAATTAAAAGGGTCACAAACGATTTTTGATATTATACTTACCAAAAAAAAAATTTTTTTTTTGACACAAGCACAGTATTATAGTTCGCGCCAAAACATATAAATATCAATGAAATTGACATATATTTTTGGACTTATTTCCATTACTAAATTTTCAAAAATAAAATGAATAATCTGATCCCTCAAGAAAAAGATATTCAATTGATATATAGTTTTTATAGCTGTGTCAAGGTGGAAAAGAGCTTCTGTATGGAATTTAATTTACTTGATACAAGGTTTAATAAATTTCTCGGACAAGTATCAATCCCCCCCCCCCGTATTTATAAATATTTTATTTAACAGAGTAACTCCATATACAACGACGACAGTAAAATTTAAATGGTTTGTAAAAATTCTAATAAAAACTTAAAATTGGAATCCTAAATTATTACATTGCTAGTGTATTAAAATACTTGAAAATTAGGCCACATGACTTAAATATAAATTTAGATGTGTTATACACTATAATTCTAAAAGCTTGATTTTATATTTCAGTAAATTCGCAAATTATTAACTGATTCCACAAAAAATATGAATTTTTGTGATAGTAAAAATAACCCGATTTATAGTATCCTTGTATACATGAAATTTATTCAAATGAAAATATAACTCATAGCCGATATATTTCCCATTATTACTTTCACATCAAGATTTTTTTTTTTTGGAGATTGGCTATACAGTACAGTTTGTTACAACTTTTAAATATTTATATTGATCTCGTATAGCAATTAATGATGTTTATTTATTTTTGGTTTGCATTCGTATTGAAATAATACTAGATAATGGTGTCCATTTATTTGCCCAAGATTACGAATAAAACACGATTAATTATACAATTTTTAAAAGTATATAAATCGTATCATTGAACAATATATTAATCGCTATAAATATTTATTATTTAAAAAAAAATACAAATCGTTTTGTTTATTATGTTTACAAATTTAACAGATATAATAAAAATTAATAAAAATTTACTTTATTTTTTTATATGCAGATTATATTAAAGTTTTAAAAGCCTAGAAATAAAAAATAAAAATAGCTAAGCTAAAATTATTTTAAAAACAAAATCCTCTGGTGGTATACCGCTTGTTACCTGATTACATTGGAAAAAATTTTAAATTTATGTTTTAATAGTTATTTATTATAAAGTTTAGTGTATTTAACAAGGATTAATTAACCAAATATATTGTGAATTATATCATTATTAAGGCCTAATTTATACAATAGCATTAAATTATAAATCTACATTTATATAATTTAGCTAATAAATCTTTGATTAAATTAGAGATATTAGAAAGAGACGAGAATTTTGTATTGAAATTTATTTTTGATATATAATATTCCTTGGATTCAAATTTAAAATGTATTTAATTCATATTAAACAATGAGAGGATACATGTGAGTGTTATCATATTATTAAATGAAGCTAAACCGGAAATTAAAAACAAATAAAATAAAGTGAATAGAATAGGCTAATAAAATTTTTTTAGTATTTTTTTTAAAGCGCAATGTTTTGTTATCCTTAACATATTTCGGCCATGATTAACTGCAACAGGTTGGATGCGCATCTTATTTGTCCTATAATCGTATATATATATTGATCGAGCTCTCTAAAGCAGAGATTAATTCTATCATTTTACTCCAAATATGATACACATTAATTTGCTACAAAATATGAAATCGACTAGATAAATTTATTCCAAGAATATATTAATAATTTATAGCATGTATTGAAAACAATATAGCTTAAAAATAAACCACATAATTTTATATTATCTGTCAATACTTATGAATTAGTCCTTAGAGCGGATCTAATCACTCTTCCAATCGGTTTAGTATTGTGTGAATATTTGCGTATTAATTGTGATATAGATCTAATTTTCATCGAAATTCAATCGGCAGATTAACTCTTTTCTTTGTTAATTATTAGCCTCAGAAGCCTATTTACTAATCAATCGCCATTTTTAGTATTCAGAAATGTGAAAAGAGAAGATTATATTATTTCTTTCAATAAGTCAATGAAATTACTGGCCATAATAAATATTCAACTAGTGAACCTGTTTTTCAAGGCGTCTAGATAGGTCTTACCTACCACTTCACTTTGGGTACTGATATAGCTAAGTTTAGCACACCATTTTCTAATTCGGGTGCGTTTATTTTCAATGCTATGAATATCTCTAGCCCTGAGAAATTCTGCGACGAATAGAAGCCAAAATAGCCTTGATGACAATCTCATGAATAAAAGGTTATGAATATGGCTTCATTTTCTAAATAAATCGAGAATTGGCGAAATATCGAGAACGAGACTATAAAAAATATCAAAATGATACTTAATATAGTTCCTTTTTTAACTATGCAAAAATTGAACGGTTTTATAATTCAAATGTATTACCAGATACATTTATATATCAGTTTTTCAACGGAATATATTTACTCCAGATATTGGATATTTTATGCACAGAAATATACGTTGGTATCTTGATCGAGATTCGATATTCTAAAAAGCGATGCCGTGCAGAACTGTGTCTGTATCATGCCGAACACGTAGTTTTTCTTTTTTTTTTTTGAAAGGGTACAACAAACTGCGTAACTACTGATACCTTGGGTTTCGAGGTAATTCCACTGATTCTCCATACTTTCAAGCGCCAGTACTTGTTTTCTAAAAGCATAAATTTTCTAATTTTTGGATTTGGGACTACTTTCGTTGCTTGTAGTAGCAAAGGTGAGATACAGAGAAGGAAACATTTCTGGGAACCATGCGGATGATTTTCATATCGATTTAACTAGTTTTATTGAGGCTCTTTCCCTGAATACTTTCTGTACGGTCTGTGCGAATAAATTACACGGTGGTAAAGAGTAAATTATTTTGAAGTTTGTATATTTGAATTCCAATCCATCAGTACTAGCTTATTTTTTTTCACGAATCAGCTGCAGTATTTTTTCACTTTATTGTTCTAGTGAGAAGGAAATTAGTGCGCCTCGTGTATAGTAATTATATCGAGCTTATCGAATACTTCATAGAAAATTAAGCATTCAGATCTAGCATTAATACTGAATCGTGAATCTAATGGATTCAGAACTGGTGGTACATATTTTGCTTATGAGATAGTATTGGTCTTCAAGCAGTGTGACTGAATTTTCATTGCAATTCTAATAAATTTCGGTGAATTTTTTCAGCCGAATTTATTCAGATATACGAGTGCAGTTTTTATTATGAATAGAATATCACACACTGACCTAACGAAACTCTGAGCCTGAGTACATAAAGTACTTTCATCAGTTCCTTATATTTGAGCGTAGCTCCACTTGGATCAACTTTTAAGATCCAGAGTAAGTGTGTGGATCTACCACAACCACCCTCGGTAATACTATTGAATTTCTGGAAAGAACTAGAAACCATTAAAAGACTGTATTTGATTATATAAATAAATTAATATTTTTTATTTCATGATAATTTAAGATAAATTTCGATTTCTACGAATTAAACTTTGGAAATGATAAAGTCTCAGATTTAAAAGTCTATTAAGAATCAAAATATCTAGTATTTGAGCAACGGAAATCACTTAGCTTTCATACTAAAGCTCTCTAGAAATCTCAATAATGCTTTGAAAGATTTCTGTAAATTATTTTCTTCGCTACAAAGACTATAAATCTTGCTCAATGTGGGCTTGAGGGGAATATTTCAGGAGATTATAACGATTGCTATATTTTTGATAGACTAGGATGGTAATTTAGACGAATTTTCTTGATTTATTTCAAACAAAAGCTGCCAGAACTTGAATTTTATCTTGCGAGTGATTTTCACACACGTATCTTTGGTGCTTCAAATAATCAGAAGATCGTCCAAGTAGGCTATGATTCGGAAAATTTGGTATCTGAAACATTGAAAAACTGGGTGAGTGATCTTGACGAGAACCAATTAGTTCAATGATACCTCGAATGACTGTATATGAATCTGGAAACACTGGTATTTCCAATAAAAGTGAAGGAACTTGTAGCACTGCTTGTATAATAGGATGTGAATTTAAACTTCCTGAAGGCCTAACTACTTCAATTAATTGTATCTTTGAAACATTATGCAGATGTAATTAAAAGTATCCATCTTGAAATTTTGCTCTTTAATGAGTAGGTCGAGCTTGCGGATATAGAGAACTGGTCGGAGGCCTTCGGTATTTTTTTAGGGTTTTATATAGCTGATTCTACCAATGTGTAATTTCTCCACTGAATATTTTAGATGAATCGAATATATATCAAAGAGTTTTATTCTTCCGTAAACACCTTTTTGGCCTTCTGAAAAAGATTCCGTTTTTTCAGACATTGGTTTTAATTATGAGCTTTTGAGACCATGATTTGGATTCTGAATTACCTATATAATATTTTCTGAGCTCATCGACTATTCAACAGAGTGTATCACTCATTTTGAAAATAGTGAAAAGATCGCTCACTTATTCAATTACAGATTCTCTATTGAGACCCCCTCATGCAGCCGAGACCCTTTCAGCTAAATTTGACCAATAGTCGGCGGTATTTTTACTGACTTCTACAGTGTTTGCAGACGAGATTCTCAGAAATATAGAAGGGGTACTTTTTTACAAATCCTTTAATGTATAGTTTTTCTGGTGCTAAATAGTGGGTTGTTATCACTGTATCTTCGATAATGGATTCTTGGTTATGAGAGCGTTCAGATTTCACAAAGCGAATTGGCTAATCACAAAGGTACAGACCTTTATGCAGATTACCCAGTCCGGAACGAGTTATTATTGCTGCTACGTCAACCAACAAAGATTGAATTATAGTTTTGGTCATGATTTAGCGGTCATAGATGTATAGAATTCGAGATTTTCTTGAATTCGACGGTGGGAGAAAAATTTTATTGATGGATAATGTCGTTAAGTAAGTGCTATCTAAACTCCATAAAGGGTAGCGTTGACTTTCACAACCGCGTCCGATAATTTATAGCTTAAATTAGCGTGGTTTAGTTCATGCTACTAGTATTAGGTCAATATCACTTCGCTATTTTGGGCTCTTCTTAGTTTATTCGCGAGATCAAAAGGATATCTAAAATATATGGGAGCTCTCCAGTAAGTTCAGATTAAATGCCGAGATCAGTTATTGAGATCCTTGTTGTTAAGCATGGGACTTCCAATTCTTTGTCACGCTCATTTTCTCGTAGGAGCTGCTGAACTATTTCTGTCAATAACTTGAGTTGGCCATGAATCGAGGGAGCCTGGATTGAGGTGTCTTATTCAATTTTTTTAGTTCAAGATTTAATTTTATCTAGGTTGATTTATTATAAAATCTGATTTGAAATTCTTTAGACAGATAGAACATCTTTGTTAAAGAAAAGGTGGTAAGGGTTTATCGGTCGTTTACTTTACATTATATGTGGAAGTGATGAGGAAGATGTTAATTTCCCTTATCATTCAGACTTTTATTCGTCAGAACAAAGTCTTTTGAAGCTAGTTAATCAGTTTTATTCGCCTATAAAAATTACCAGTAATTCTAATTTAAAATTATAAAACTACAAAGAATTTAAAAAAAACTTGAAATCAGTTACATAATAACATAGCATGATCTAGAAAGAAAATTTGTTAATATTTAGCTACAATTAGTTTAAGGTTTTTTTTAGAAAAGGAAAGTTATTTAATTACAAAGGTTAAAGATAGATCAGCTTTTTACAAATCATCAACTAAAATAGTCTATTTTTATCAATTTTTAGTATATTAATAACATCTGATCAAAAAGAAAAAAATAATAGCGCAAACTTCAATTTAATTATTCAAATTTTATAAACAATATCTAGTCAAGTCTAACAACTACAATAAACACAAACACAAAAATAAAAAGGCTCATCAACTATATTACGATAAGACTGACATGAATTTTAATGCTTTTAGCAACTTAGAAGAGCACGCATATTTTTTCGATATAAATAACCACACAGAAAATGCCTTTCTGAAGGTCATCGAATTTTTTTAGAAAATTAATAATAATAAATCTTAATAATATTAAAACTAAACCTTAAATCCTAATAAAATTAACAAAATAAAAATATAATAATTAAATAAAATCCTTCTTTAATACTATTTTTTTAACAATTCTAAAATTAAACTTAATCTGAATACT
This sequence comes from Smittium culicis, assembly GCA_001970855.1. NCBI lineage: Eukaryota > Fungi > Kickxellomycota > Harpellomycetes > Harpellales > Legeriomycetaceae > Smittium > Smittium culicis. The sequence continues at coordinate 47,624 of LSSN01000669.1, read as the reverse complement.
TTAAAACTTTTAAATTCACAATTTACTATAAAACCTTAAAAAAAAAACAACCAAAAATATAAATATAAAAATAGTAAAAAATTTTTAACCTTTAACATTAAAATTAAATATATTTTCAAACTTTAATTAGTATAATCTTTTTTAACAATTAATATACATAAAGCTATATAAACTAAGCACAAAACTAAACAATCAAATCTTATCAAATCTTATCAATCAAAACAATGCCCAAGCTATTTCCCGAGAACGATATTAAGAAAACTGATCCCACCTCTGCCACTGAACTTGATTCTCACACTGAAAATCCCACTGCGAGTACTGGGGAATATGACACACCTCAACATAAATATACGAAAAATCATTGTTCCACTTTATTTTTAATGGTCAGTAATTTTCATTCAATTTTATTCAATTACGGTAACACTATATATCCCCCTTAGCTGAAGTATAATTGTATTAATCTTGTGTACGGAGTACTAAACTACAAAAATTACATCAGTGGATTAATGACTACACGCTTTTGAAGGTTATATTTATTGAAAGGGTTAATTTAAGTAAAACTTGAGATCAGAGTGAGGGGTAAAGTTATTATATTATCATTGGATGAAAAAATTTAAATTTATTTTTTATACTAAAATTAGCATTTGATCTATAATTATCAATAGTTATTGGATAAGAATATTATTTTTATTAGCAGTTTATTGGGTGCTCTAGTGTATATATATTTAGCAAATAGGGCGATAGTATATCATATTGCTGGCCACTAACAAAGGGATACATTCATCAAGACATTTCTAGATAGCGAATCATCAGAGTCTATTAAGCTTTTTAGCGTATTAATTAATCTAGAGGAGTGGTATGCTTTTTGCGCAGTAGTTTCTATATCAATATTTAGTTTTTATTCTTTTGAACAAATATGGGTTCGCTGTCTGATTATCGTTTACTAGTAATATATTTTTGTTTTAAGGATACTATCAGAAAAGGTTGATAAGTGTTTTTATATATATCAGGAGTTTTCTGTATATTTTGTTGATAATATTTTAATATATGTAATATCTTGAATAATATTTTTAAACACTTAAACCTTCGATTTAGAAATAGATTACTCGATAAAATAAGACACAGAAAAAAAATGAGCGGTTTCAATAACGAAGAGCTATCTCTCCTCCCATGGCCGGAGTATTTGCAAAAGGCCGTTATCCCTGCCGTCAACTCAAAAAGTTTACCACACCGAATCCAATTTTTCTCTATCAATTTTATTTCCAAGATAGAATCAAATCGTAAATATCATTTATTTATCCGAAGCCTTAATCCCATAAAATTGATAAAGTTTATAGCTTTCATATTATCTTTTTAAAATTCGTTTATTTGTAAATTTATTATATCCAGCAATCCCGGAAAAGGCTGTTAACTTAATTATTAAATTGATGCAACCAACTCTTTTAAAATATTACGATCGAGACTCCCGCTTAGCTGTGTTGGCATCTCTTCGCGTTATTGGAAACAGCAATCCTACTTCATTATTTGAATCTATTTCCTCCATTCTAGGAGAAGAAATCGAAAAATTCCACCCAAAATCTACTCAGACTCTAGAATCAGTCCCAGGCGCCCGCAGCTACAGATTTTCGCTACTTATTTGGGTCAATCTTGCTCTAGATTTTTTATTTAAAGCTTCTGAAAACGATCCAAAAAAATTCTCCAAAACTGCTCTAAATCTAATTGACTATCAAGCCAGACTTCTTTGGGGGCTAGGGCTTACTTTGGAACCCAAAAGTTCAAATTCTAAATCAAAAACCTTATTTTTTAGCGCACTGGCAGATACTAGAAGAGTTATTCGAAAAAATAGCGCTGTTATCCCATTTTACTTGACTACACTAACTAGTTTCACCTTTTCTAAACACGTATACTCAAATGTGCTACTGGGAAATGTTATCAGCACTTCTCTCAGGCTTAAAAACACGGACTTTGGAGTTTCTTGCGTTGAACAGAATTTAGTAAGTATTTTTCTCTAGTCTCTACCAATCTGCTATATATTTTTACTATTAATCCTCCATCGATTGTACATCTACACCATTCTTTTTTTAAACCGCTTTTTATTTTTTATTAGGCAAAAATCATCTCATTCATCGATGAAAATTTATTTTCGCTCAAAGTAAACCATTCCTATTTTTCCATCGCTTCATTTGATGATTTCATTAATAAATACGTCGACGCCAATACATTTTCTACTCGATTTCAACCAACAATTAATAAAATGCTCTTAAGACAACCCGAAAATGTAATTACCTGTTTGGTTTTGTTTTTTAAGTATGCATCTTTTGACTCAGCAGAACTCCTTGCAACCCACTACTCTGAAAAACTAGCAAACCTCATTTTAAAGAGCACTAGTAGCCAGGTTTTAGAAAAGTGCGTCTCTTTATTCAATATATTGGCTGAAAAGTGCGTTGATTCCACAAATACGATCGCTTCAGCCAATGCCATTTTTTCTGTTTTATCTAAAAACAAGACTGCTTCTTTTGATTCTAAAGCTGTTCTTCTGAATTTATTAAAAGCCTTTACAAAGGGCTCTTTGGATAATTCTGACTCATCTGAGGCTATATGCAAGCTTATTCTTGAACATTGCCCTAAAGAGACTCAAGAACAAACAATTTCTGCTTATCTTGACACTCTTGGCTATCACTTCAAAGTAATCTTATCCGCAAGCTTGTCAGGAAAAAATTATAGCGATATTATCAAAAAAGTCATTTCAGCATCCTCAGAAGGCGTTAAATTGTCTGGTAGAATGGCCGGTGTTCGAAAATCTTGGATAGTGAGCGTTATCGCTTTCTCTGTTTGGGGATTTACCTCTTCTGATTTAAAATCTCAAACTTTCTCTGACTTTAGCAAGCTCTCGTTAGAACTTTTCCCTATCATTGAAAAAGTTCAAAGTAACTTACTGGGATCCGGGTATGAACCAATTGAAGCATTTGCATGCTTGTCCACTTTGTCATCATTCTTCCAAGCTCTTCCTAAAGAAAAACAAGATTATCTGATCAACCAGATATTTTCTTCGACCTCAAAACATTCATTTTTGTACGCTTTACGTTTCTATAATAAGATCGTCTCCACTAATGAAGTTTTCTGGCTATCAAACTCTCTTTTATCTTCTTACAGTATTATCCAAAATTTGATAAATAGCGAATCACCAGATCATTCTAATGTTGGACACAACTGTGATACATTCAAGCCTCTCCTATGGGCTTTTGTAAACCATAAAAACATCGAATCTCATAAAATTATATTTAAATCTCTTCAAGAAATGACAAATATTTCCATCTCTCCGTTTATTGAATTTATTCCTTCTGACTTGACATCAATTATGGACGACCATTTTTGCAATTCATACGCTGATTCTGACTTGCTTATAACTCCATACGAATGGTACAACTTACTAGTTTCAACTCTCCCTATCCCTACTGAAGGTGTACAACCAGTTTCTACCAGTACATACTTACTTAGTATAATATTGCCGGCTCATCACCCGGTAATTACTCTTAAAAGCTTTGATAGATACACATTCGCAAGTATAGTACAAAGATGTAAAATCGATGTGAAAGTTTTACTATCTCAGAATCTTGAAAGCTTGAATTCGTTGATTATATCCACTTTTGCAGATTTTGGTATTAGCCACCCAAAAAGTATGGCATCAAAAGAGCTTGTTAAGACAGTTTCTCTTGTTCTGGAAGATAGTTTCGTCATTAGTTCCTTTGAAACTTCAAGTAAATTACTTGCACTCAGTGATGTGGAATCAATTACAGCTGATGATAAAATTATCTGGGCAACGCCCAGCACCGAGCTGGCCTTTGATCCTTTGCTTGCTAAGATCTCAAGTAGTAACAAATCAGGCGGAAAAGATAAATGGGAGAATGATATTAGAAACGACGTTAATAGAAAAAGACTTGAATCTAGGAGGCTTACAAAAGATGAACAAGCACAAGTTGATCAACAAAAAGCCATAGAAGAAGGTGTCAGAGCCAGAATAACCAGATCGATGAACTGTCTTTTGGGAGCTCTAGCAATTTTATCAAGTTGCGTTGATGGGAACATTGAAGCATCTAGAAAAAATAGCACTGGTATTCTAGATGTTATCCTAAACAAAGTTCTAGGTCTTAGAAACGCATCTTGGTTACTTGGCACTAGCGTTGGGGATACTCTAATTAGTATTTTCAAAATTGCATCTGGAATCAACTCTTCTTTGCACAGCTCCCTTGCCATAGCTACACTTAGATCACATGGATTCAATGATGCTTGCCCAAAAGCTTGGCTTCAAGAGCCAATTGAAAACCTGATTTCTCGCATTCTATTTAAAATTAGATTGGCAGTAGATTCAGACTTTGATGCAGCTGATTTTTCCTCTGTTTTCCCTATCTTATCTGCCACAATCAGAGCTGGTGGTTATGGTATTAAAAGTGATGCACCAACAAGAATTGATGAAAATGATGAATATTCAGTTCTTGACCAACCAACAGAGCAGCTACTAATGGCTTCAGAAATTATATTATTAAGCTCTAATAAAGCAGCTTCCCCCGCATTTCCAAGAGCTGATTTCTTCAAAGCTAATTTATATATTATGTCAAACTACAACGATCTATTTTCTAAAGCTCGTGACGCTATGTCCGAAGCTTCTAACGCATTGGAAAACATTGACGGCTTGGTGCTAGAAAGAAGAGTAGTTTTAAAGGGTCTTCTTGAAAAGGATAGCTTGATAAGATTTTCATGCTTAGAGGCTCTTGTTAATTTCAGCTTTGATGACCTCAATGGTGATTTGGATAGAGACTTGGTAGACGATTTGACCATACTTTGGATCACTATTTTTGATAATGATGATACAAACTCAGAGCTAGCAAGAAAGCTTTGGGATGAATACGGTCTATCTCCATCGTTTGATATAGTAAAACATTTAGTTAGCTCCTCTTCTGGCTTTTTGTCACACCCTATTCAACCAGTTAGAGAAAATTCATCAAAGTCAATTTATTACTGTATATCAGAGCTAAATTTGTTGCAATCTGATGGCGAAGAATCTGAAAATAACCTTGTCTTAAACGGTCAATGCCAGGAAATTGTTGATTACTCTTGTAATGAACTTATCGACAGATACAGAGAGTGGTATATATCTTTGGACCCTGAATATGATCAGTATGGAATTGTAATTCCTGGAACTGTTAACAAATCTGATCCGTTTGAAGCTCGCGTGTCAGTTGCTTGGTCGCTAAAATGGCTTTCTCCTTTATTGTACTCAGGTACCCTAGCCGAAACGGTCATTTCATTTTTACTAACTTCTGAAGCCCTTGGCGATCGAAATGACGAAGTTAGAGAGGCTATGCTTGAGGCTGGTGTTGAGCTTATTTCTAATCACGGCCATAAAAATTTGGAAGAACTTTCTAATCTTTTTGAATCATGGTTAGCAAATCCAAAATACACCTCTGAGTCACATGACCGCATGCGTGAGTCGGTAATTGTTCTTCTGGGGACATTAGCAGGCCACCTTGATTCTGGCGACCCTCGTATTCCAGGTGTACTTAAAAATTTGGCTGCTTCTTTGCACACTCCTTCAGAATCAGTACAGTCTGCAGTTTCTATATGCTTGGCTACTTTATCCAAAAAATTAGAGGAAGAGGAGATAGAAAAACTTATTAACCACCTACTTATTGAGCTGTTTAATGACAAAAAGTACGCTGTTCGTCGTGGAGCTGCATTCGGTCTAGCAGGTGTTGTTAAGGGAGTTGGTCTTTCCTCTTTAAGAAAGTACAATATAATCGATAAAATCAAAAAGTCGGCCTCGGACAAGAAAAACGCAAACTCACGCCAAGGTTCGCTGTTTGTGCTAGAAACTCTTTCCTCGACCTTAGGTAGAATTTTTGAGCCTTATATGATCCAAGTTTTACCAATAATGTTAAGTTTATTCGGAGATACTAACTCAGATGTACGTGACGCTGCATCGGATGCTTCAAAGGCAATAATGTCGAAGCTTAGTGGGTATGGTGTTAAACTAGTTCTCCCTTCGCTTCTTTCTGGGCTTCAAAATAGTCAATGGAGAACTAAAAAAGGAAGTATTGAAATGCTTGGATCCATGGCTTTTTGCGCCCCCAAACAACTTTCAGCAGCTTTACCTTCTATAATTCCACGTCTGGTTCTAACCTTGTCTGATTCTCATATTAATGTATCAGAGGCTGCGCATACAGCTCTTAAGAGTTTTGGTGGTGTTATTACTAATCCCGAAATTATAAAACTAGTCCCTGCTCTTCTTTCTGCTTTGATTGATCCAATTAAAAATACTAATGCCGCTCTTATTCAGCTCTTGGAAACTCCTTTTGTTCACTATATTGATGCACCTTCGCTGGCTTTAATTGCACCCGTGTTGGAGCGTGGTATGAAAGAAAGAAAGACTACCACCAAAAGGCACGCTGCTCAGGTTTTCGGCAGTATGGCACTCTTATCTGAGCCCTCAGATCTTGTTATGTATATTCCAAAAATGCTTCCTTTACTCAAATCTATTCTATCTGACCCATTGCCTGAAACCCGTGGTACCTCAGCTAAAGCCTTGGGCCAACTTGTTTCTCGCCTAGGTGAAGATAGATTTGACTCTATTGTTGAAGAGCTTTTAGAAACAATCAAAGAAAACCCCGTTGCCATAGATAGAGCTGGTGCCGCACAAGCTTTGTCAGAAGTCCTACATGGTATTGGAATAGAAAAACTTGATGGCTTAATGCCCAGAATATTAGAAGGTTGTAATAGCGAATCTGCTAAAATTAGAGATGGATTTATGTTATTGATTTTATATCTTCCATCTACTTTCAGCGACGACTTTATTGTATACCTTAGCAAAGTTATTTCTCCAGTTCTAAAGTCACTTGCTGATGAAAACGAAACAACTAGAAATACTGCTTTAAGAGTTAGTCAAACTCTTGTCGCATTTTATTACTCTACTGCTTCTGACAGACTAGTTGACGAATTCTTGATTGGACTACGAGACGAAAACTGGCGTATTCGTCGTGCATCAGTTGAGCTTATTGGTGATCTATTACTTCGTATCGCTGGCAAATCTTCAAAAGCCCAAGACTCTGAAGAGCAAGAAGATTCTGGTAGCGATGATGAAGATGATGAAGATGGTACTTTCAAGAATAATAAAAATAAAGAGGAAGACTATGAAAACGAGATATCAATTGAAAGTATTAGACAAATCCTTGGTGAAACTCTTGGCGAAGAAAAACGTGATTACATCATTGCCGCTTTGTACATTTCTCGTAATGACGTCGTAAACTCGGTTAGACAAGCTAGTATGATAGTTTGGAAGACTCTTACTTCAAACACTCCACGTACTGTTAGAGAATGCTTGGAACCATTAGTTAGTTTAGTTTTAGAAGGGTTGTCTTCTAACGCAGAAGAGCAACGCTCAACCTCAGCGCAGACTTTAGGAGATATGGTTAGAAAATTAGGAAATACTGTCATTAAAAGAGTTATTCCTATTCTCGAAAGCACTCTTCTCAAAGATGATATTTCTGAAAGTTCAAGACAGGGTGTTTTCATTGGTCTTTCTGAAATCTTGGCGTGCTCGTCTTCTACTCACGTAGAAGAGTACGGAAATGCTATAACTCCTTTAGTCAGAATTGGTTTATGTGACTCTGATCCGGTGGTTAGAGAATCCGCTGCAAACGCTTTTGACTCTTTGCAAAATGTCTTAGGCTCTAGAGTCTTAGATAATGTCCTTCCATATCTTCTTAATGCCTTATCAAGCGAAAATACTGATGCTTTAACTAGAAATAGCTCTAACGTCAGTGCCGACAGTGCCCTTAAAGGCCTGCAAGAGTTGATGTCTATCAGGTCTAATTTGCTATTACCAACATTGATCCCTACCTTAACTGTCGAGCCTATTTCAGAATTCCATGCTCATGCCCTTGACTCGCTCATAAAAATTGCAGGAGTCTCTTCTCCAGCTTTGGCCAGAAGATTATCATCCATTTTAACCGGACTTTTTAGCTCTATTTACTTGCACCAACAATTGGGAGACGTACAATCTCAAGCTGCCTGTCGAAAAGCTATAGGTAGTATTGTAAGCATGTCATACAAAGATGAGAACGCCATTGAAATCGTGATGGGTCTTTTATTCGATGCTGTCCGTGGCTCTGAAGTTTTGAACGATTCAAAGTCTCGTGATACAGAATCTCGTAGAAGCAGAAGAATTGAAGGATGCTATGCCGTTAGCTCTATTTACCAAGCAGCCGGTCCTAGCTCGACTTTAACTAGCGGAAATGGCGTTGGAAGATTTACTGGCGAGTGGATATCAATTTTGGTTAGTTTACTATCGATTAACGACAAAGAAGTTATTGAATCTGCACAATCTGCGCTATCATTTGTTTGCAAATCAATCCAAAAACCTGAAATTACTAAATTTATTGGTATTGCTAGTAAAGCTGTTCTTTCTGCCTCTAAAAACTCTTCTGGAAATAAAATTATCCCAGGATTTTGTGTACCTAAAGGTATTTCTTCCTTATTGGCGTTATACACTCATGGTTTGTTAGAAGGTACTGGCGAGGTTAAGAAATCTTCAGTTGCTGCAATCTCAAACTTAGTTGAATTTACTGAACAAGATTACTTGAAACCAAGCATAACGGCTATAACTGGTCCGCTTATTAGAATCGTTGGTGACAGAATACCTTCAGATGTTAGATCTGTCGTTATTCAAGCATTGGGTCAGTTACTGGGCCTACTCCCTCAGTACCTAAAACCATTTTTACCACAATTACAGAGAACTTTTGTCAAATACTTGTCAGACAGCGATTCGTATATCAGAACACAATCACAAAATGCTCTCACCATCCTTATCCCTCTACAACCTAGACTAGATCCTTTAGTCGCAGAATTGGCATCCGGAATTAAAGCTTTATACTTGTCAATCCTATCGCCAAACTCTAATGCGAATGAGAGCCATTTCGACTCTTGCTCATGTATGATTAAAGCGCTGATTTCCGCTTTAAAGTCTGACTCAATCAAAACACTATCTGAATCTAGCTTTAAGTCTATCGAGGCTTGTTTGATTAGTAGCGATGCTTTATCAATCCATAACAGACAGATTCAGTCAGCTTTGGCTGAAGCACTACCTACCTTCTTGAAGTTAGCTTCTATGGTTACCAGCTCAGCCGGAATTGAAGCTGTTATTAGAACTGCAATTGCAAAACCTGGAGAAAGTTCGGATGTTGTTGAAGGTAAAATGAGAGTTATAATTTCATTATTACAAGGGAAACCAGAAGTCATTCTCGGACCTGACTCACCAGTTGGCTCCGAAAACTTAGTAAAATCAATAACAGTAGCCTTAGGTTCTAATGATTTACAAACTGTATTACTTGGAATTCGCGCTTCGTCTCTCGCTTTTCAGAATAGATTATTTTATCCTGAAAGTGATAATTCTTCTAAAAAAGACGAGTCAAAACCAGTAACCTTGGCCGAGCAGCTTTTGTTGAAATTGGTTGAATTTGTCGATCCTGAGTCCAGTAATACTAGTTTTATTGATAATGACATCAAACAAGCTGTATTCATCACCCTTAAAAACTTATTCAAATCAAGGCTTTCGTTTTGTGAAAACTACACCTATAAATATATTTATAGATTTTCTATTGCAAAATCTGCATTTTCTTATGTGCGTACTAGAGTATTCCCTTTGAAGCTTGCTGCAGAAAGATGCATTATTTATGTTTTAGACCTAGCAAACGCTGAGGATAAATCTTCCATAGACTCTGAACCTACGGTCAATACCAAGATTCTGCTTGAGTATATCGAATATGTAGGTGGAGTTGATAGCGAGCAAGGCAAATCGTCGAATGACTATTATAGACGCGTTCTATCAAAGCTTGCTCTAAAAGCATTTGACGAAAATTATGCATCTGAAACTGAAAGCTCACTAGAATAACGGCCAAAAAAGAATAATTTGATCCATATTTTTTTTTAGTCCATAACAGTAGTTAACCATTTCAGTCATTGCGAAATACGCTATATTTTTTATTTCTTACCACTTTTTACTATTAATATTATAAAAATGAATTTTTTTTACTCTTGTGTTAGATTATTTTCTTGTTTTGAGTTGTGAGATTAGAGATTTTGGAATCGCATACTTAAATAGGATCTTATATTGAGGATTCATCTTCGTTATATCGCGTATGAAATATTATGACTCTATGTTTTCCTACTTTTAATCAATATGATACTTATAATTTTGAAAACTTGAAGCCCAGCTAAATTTATTTTTCTTGTGTAGATGTTGATATACAAGTTCAACTACCTCTTTTTTATTTGTTAATGGTTAGAAGCTTTGTGCTTCGAATTCTAGTATAAAAATTAAAAAGTCTATGGGTACACGTGAGAGATTCTTACAAGTTGTAAGTTTTTTTTAGTTAATTTATTTGCCTTAAGTAATTGTATAATACTATTAGCTATCGCGTTAATTATTCAAAAATGTTTTTTAATAGTGTATATATTAAGAGAATAAGTTCATGATTATAAAAAAAAAATAATAGAAAAGGCTCATCTCCTCTAAATAATCATTCAATATGAAATGAATTAAAAATAAAGTAAAATTTAAATATATAAATATAAAAATACAAAAATAAATTTTTATTATTTGACTGAATTTTAATCAACTGGTGTATATGATATGCTTATTTGATTTTAATAGTAGTATTTAATTATTTATATTTTACTCTTCGCATTTTTAAAATTTAATCTTTGTAAGCATTTATGTACAATTAAATTCTTATTGATTAACTCTGTTATCATACAAAAGTAACATAAAATTTATATACCAGTGTGGATTATTTATAATTTTTTTCTGGGATTTATAATTTTTAATAATATACTGTATAAATTGTAAAAAATCAATTTTTTCTGTATTAAACACTTGATGAAATTTAAAGAAAAAAAAATAGAGGTTTAGGATTTTTTTTCTCGGAAAAAAAACATTTAAATATACAAAATATTTATTACTATTTTAAAAAATTATAAAAACGTTAAAGAAATAGAAAAAAATATTAAAACTCCCTTCAACAGCTTTTGCATTTCATAAATTTGTAAATCCACTAGAACTAGAGATCTAATAGTTAATTAAAATTTCATTTGGTTATTTTACATTATTTTTCGAACAGCATTTTTGATATAAATTTATACGCTCTGAAAATATCAAACGTTTATGATTCTTTGTTTTTGTAAGTAAGTATAGGTTTTATATTTTTAATACTAAAAACACGAGGTTTAGTTTAATTAATAGTATTCATTAGAATGTATATCTTATTTCCATATATTAGTCGAAACTTTCAAGCTGAAATTATTAACAATAAATTTAAAATACAATTTTTTTTTGATTCCGTTCCTGCTGTCTATAATTGAAAGAAAATAAGATATAAAAGAGGAAATGAATAAAATAAAATAAAATAAAATAAAATAAAATAAAAGCTGAAAAATTATAGATGAACAACGCGACAATAAGTACTTAATTACTCTAAAATAATTTATAGGTCAGATTAAAAGTATAAGCGCTAAAAAAAATTTAAAATTTTTATTTTACTATTTTATATCAATTAATTATGATATAATTTATTCTATATCGTGTTAATATTAGTAAAAAGCAAAAAAACAAATTTTTTGACTCTTGAACTTTTCTCTGAGTTATTAATAAAAATAGTTGTAATATATACAGCTTTATAGATGAATATATTCAGGATGTACACCTTTGGTGCTAATAGGATATAACTATATTGAACTATTTATTATAACAAAATATGTAAAATTTAAAACAGAGTTATACTATTTAACCTTTAAATTAAGTTTTTTAGTTACTATCTACCTAAGGTGGGCAATTTTCTCATCGATATTTTTCTCATCATATTTTATTGTCATAGAATACCACAATAAATTAGGTTGTTTTTTATCCATATTTTCATTAAAAAAATCATTTTGCTGTTCATTTTTATCACTAGAGTCTAGATGCAATTCCCTAAATTTTTATCAAACGCTAGAGGAATTTTAAATACTAAAATAAATCGCATCCATTAAAAAATTCCAATTTGGTATGAATAGTCTAGGGTAGCTGATAGATTTGTATAAGATAAAAAAATTAGACTTCTTAAATCTATTTTTATGAATCTAAAAACTTTTTCTAGTAAACTCACTATACCAAATAATAAAAATTATTACCTTTAGCATTATTGAACTTTTATAGTTAACTTTTAAACCAGAAATTTAATAAATTTAATAAATTTTTTTCAGATCTTTTTCTCGTATCATTTATATTCAATTTATTTAATTAAGACTGAAAAAAAATTATAAGAATTGGAGTGATTCTGAACTAATTTTACGATATGCTATTTTTTAAATCAGAGGTTTTCTATACAAATATTATATATTTATTGGCTAAACCTATTCTTTAGGAGAGATTTCTATCTTTTTAATCTTGTGTCTTATTGAAAGCGGTTTTAATTGGCTTCATAAACTTTGCCATATGAAGGATTCTTTACAAAGAGCGCACTTTTTGAAGTCTTTCTATATATATGTTCATCATATTTAGCTAACTAATAATTAGGATAAGAGATCATTTTAAATATTTATTTTGACTTATAGTTATTAAATTTTGTTTAGCTTAGCTAATTTCCTTAATCATGCTTATTACTCGATTAAATTCGACCATTTTTGGGCAGGAGCCTATTTTTTATTAATACTGTTAGATGTATGCTCTGAATAGGAGCTCAATGATCTCAACGAATTCAATTTTTTTGGAACGAGCTTAATTCCAGACTGCTTGTAACTTCATTCATCCAGCCTACTTGAAGCAGTGCTTGGGTGGATCTCTCGGTTGGCAGATTTATCACATTTCCTTTTAGGTACGCTACCGGTAGACTGACAGAGGAATATATTAGTATTAGAATATTAGTTTTTTTATGCCTTGCACCAACTTTACTATTTTTTAGTTTAATTTACCTCGTATTTTCTTTTATTTTTATCGTACCAATAAAATTCTGAGACTAAAAAAAAGGGATGAACCAAGCCTACTTGGATATCCTATGATTTGAATCCAATTTATTAGATTCTGATCCTTTTTTTCCTCTTTGGAGGCTTTCTATGATTTTGGATACTTTATCGAATTATGCAGCTTTTTTTGTGCTTCAAATTTTTAATTTGAGAAAAATTCTAATAATGGTCTATATCAGGATTATAAAACATTATTAGTGCATATATCTAATCGCTCACGAGAAATTAGGATTACTGATCAATATGTTATTCAAAAATTTCTCGATAAAGGGGTCAAACATGTGACCTTGGGGCTATTTGAACCATTATATAAATAGATGAGCTAAGCAGAAACTTCGAAAATTATTTTTATTTGCCTATCCTTAGACTATAAGGATTCTAATGAAAGTGATGAAGATAAAAATAGCCATAAAATAGGAACGAATAAGTGTATTCGAATTTAAATATTTGAATCAAAAAGATAGTGTAAAAAAACAGGCTTGGCTCCTTTTTTAACAAAATCATTATTTTATTCTTTATATTTTATACTATCTTGATTTATTTTTTATGATAAAGCATTCTACTAAACATTGCTTCACAATTAAATTTTGAGAATATAAAAATAAAATATTATAGTCGGTAGAACATGATAACAAAAGCCATTTCGTAATTCAAATACTCTAAAAATGTGCTTCAAGCGTCGCAATCCAAACGGTTCACTAATACCAGCGGCTCAAAACAATTTATTTCAAAAAAATTTATATTAAATATCAACAATTATTATATTATATTATATTATATTATATTATATTATATTATATTATATTATATTATATTATATTATATTATATTATATTATATTATATTATATTATATTATATTATATTATATTATATTATATTATATTATATTATATTATATTATATTATATTATATTATATTATATTATATTATATTATATTATATTATATTATATTATATTATATTATATTATATTATATTATATTATATTATATTATATTATATTATATTATATTATA
>LSSN01000669.1:0-33308 GCA_001970855.1 Smittium culicis | reverse complement strand
ATTATATTATATTATATTATATTATATTATATTATATTATATTATATTATATTATATTATATTATATTATATTATATTATATTATATTATATTATATTATATTATATTATATTATATTATATTATATTATATTATATTATATTATATTATATTATATTATATTATATTATATTATATTATATTATATTATATTATATTATATTATATTATATTATATTATATTATATTATATTATATTATATTATATTATATTATATTATTTATTATGCGTTAAATTAGATTTTAGTTCTATCTTTGTATAATATCATGAAATCTGGATGAATAAAGCGTTATCTTAGTTTAACTCTTTCATTGACTGTAGACTTTTTTTGATTTTTCTGATATAATCATATGCATTTATTATAAAAATTTTATTCCGAGGCCTTAAGAAAAAATTTTAATTGTAAAATAATAGCAAATGATAAACTAGATTATATATCGTTAGTTAATCTGTAAATTAACTTTTTTTAAAAGGGCTTAAGACCGGAAAGGGTTAAAATTAATGCGAGTAATATTTTAAAACTATTATTCTTACTGGATCAATTGGGCTGTTTTTTCTTTCTATTTATTCTTTCATTTAGAAATTATTATTAGCTAAAAAAATTAAATGAATATAATTTTCTTTAAAATTAGTTTTTAAGAGTTTTATGAACAGTATCTCTTAATAATATATAATTACTAATATTATTCAGCTCTTTGAGAATTTTATAGAAAAATGAAAATTTTTTTTTCCAAATATATAATTAAATTCAGTTAAGTTTTGAAATTAATACTGGAAGATTGGTATATAAGGCAATAAAAAACAACTCACCAAAACATATAATTTAAAATTTTGCAAAAAATTCATATTCACTGAATGGTTTAAATAGCTAGTAGAAAATTTAAATACAGGTTAAAGATATATTTAGTAGTATTTATTTTTAACTATGATTTTATATTAAACATAATTATATAAAAATTATACTGTAAACGATAGATAATCAGTTTTAGAATAATTTATATTTAAGATAATTATTCTTTCATAACTTAATTTAAAATTGGAATTATATATAACCAATAAATTAAGCAAACGAAAAAATTATTAAATGAATAATAATTTATAAATTAGATATTATTTAAAAAGATTCGTATATAAACTTTTACTTATAATTGTCATAATGATATTTTAAAATAGATTAAGAAATTATCTAAATTTCTTATTTATTAAAATAAATATTTTTTAAACAAGTTAAATATATATAATCATTTCTCAAAAAATCTTATATGCTAAAATTTTAATTCTTAAAGTATATCAGAGTAATAAAATTTTATAATTTTTTGTGATTTCTCATAGTTTTTGTGGATTTAAAATTTAGAAAATTAAAATAATATCAAAATTTTTTTAAATACATATTTTATTATACTGGATTATTCTTTAAGATAAATTATAAGTTATTTAAACATAAATTGAAAAAAAATATATAAATTTACCTAAATATACCTGAATTTATCTAATATATAGAGATGATCTTTAATTATAATTTGCAATAGAAAATAAAAAATTGCGGATATTTTAAATAAATATCAGTGATTAGAAACTGTATCGATATAAATAAATTCACCAATTTTTATTTTATATAGCTATAATATACAATTTTTTTTCTTTTTTTTAATGTTATTTCATTTTTTGGAAATTTTTAATTGTGATTAATAATATCTTTAAGCTTCTTTTCATAAGGGAATTCTATACTATATGATTATAACATGAATTTTTCTTTAATCAAGTATTATTAAATTAATTTTTATATCTATTCTACTATATAACTAAATACCACGTAAAAAAGTACATCATATATCTTATATTTAATAATTTTATTCAATTTATATTTACACTTTTAATTCATACTAAAAATATTAATTTTTATATATATATAGTACTTGAAAAAAAAAATTTAATTATACTTTTCTAAAGTGAAATATTACACGCAACCAGTCGCTATTTTCTACATTTTAGACATAATTAATCAATTATTTAATTTTTTATAAGCTTTTTTTTAAAAAATCGTGTTTATAACCATAAAAATCTATTAGATAAAATTATAATCTTATTGAGAGGTGTAATAATTTATTTATTATTACAAGATTTTCAATTTACCTGTCTGATCCTCTCTAGAGCGTCACAAAATTCAGTCTGTTTCTAATAAAAGAAAAAATCTTAATATTTTTTTCTTATATATTTAAATAAAAGAGATTATAGAATTGTTCTTAAATTTTAAAAAAAAATAATATAAAAAGGTTAATTATTTATTGTTTTTTTTTTTTTAAAATTAATTCACATTATTTCTGAAATTATAAACATTTTTTTGTAATTTTTATAAAAGCTTTCGCTTTTGAATAATATTTTTTTCATAGTTACGATATTAATTTAGTTCATAAACTTAATGAGAATTTAATCAATTGATTTTAATTTTACTCTATATTTCAGGTTCTGAAAATAGAATTCACTCCAAATCATTTATTTATATATAGGAAAAACTGTAATATTTTATACATGATGTTTATAAATGCTCAAAACTTCTTAATTATATTTCATGAAATGCATCGAATATTATTAAATATTTATTAAAATTTATAAATCATTAATAAATAATAAATAATCTACATAATAGATTGTTAGTTCGGATTTTATATAATGACAATAAGTATATATCACTTTTTTATACTTGGTGTACTTAATATTTGTGAAAATTATTATAAATTTTCTAGATAAAATTAATCTATCATTAGAATATATTAAAATTGTAGTAGCTAGATTTAATTTTACTCTTTATCAAATTTTATTTTTATCTTGAAATTTTGATAGTGAATAAAATAATTTAGTTTTTTCGTAGATTAAATTTTGTACTTATTCTGGTATAAAAATTTCTTCCTATATCAATAATAATTTTATATATTTTTTTGATATCACATGCTCCTGTAATTTATTTATTACAATTTTTTACATATTAAAATAAATTAAAACTAATTTCAATTAGCTATGATGTGTGATACATTCGAGCACGAATGATGTGAGATTAAATGCTTCATAATTAAAAATTTAATAAAAAATCCATCAGTTTAACTATTGAATTATTTTTTACAATAAAAATTCCTCTTTTATGAATATATAGAGACTCAGAAATTATAAAAATTCATGGATAAATTTTCATTAAATAGGTATTATCCGTGTAAATTAAAAAATTTTTTATCCATAAATAAGGCAGCTAGTCACAGTTTGTTTATATATTTTTTGATTTATAAAATATTTTACTAAATTTTATTTCATTACAATATAATTTTAAATAACTTTAAATTTTAAAAATTAGCTCCAATAAATCTTTTGAGCTTTGAAAAAATTAAATCGGTTTAATTATTATCAACCATCTTTATATTTAAAAATTAAGTTTCTAAATTTGAATATCTTATAAAATTCAAAATAAAAATTGAATTATTTTATACCGAGTATTAAAACTGTAAAAATTTCCACAAAACTGATAAAAGCCTCACATATTTTTACGATTTATTATTTTAATAATGATTTTATTAATCTTTAATATAAATCCGAGTTTCAGTTAATATTTAACGCTTAACTCACATTTAGTGATTAAAACACACATGTTTTCAATTATTAAACTGTACAATCTTTGCGGGAAAATTTTAAATTTATTCATTATATAATCCAAATAGAAAAAGCTATGATCTAATAACATACACAATTTATTTAAAAGAAATATTTAATTTTAGCCAAAATAATATATGACCATATTATCTAGATACAAAATTATATATTTTTAGTATTAGAAAAATATTATTAGTGTAATTAGAAATAATTTTTAGTATTGTATTCTCTAAATTTTTTCTTTATAATATTTATAGCTAATTTTATTATATTTTTAGCGTATATAATTTTATCAAAATGGTATTCTATAATATTTAATTAATTTAATACAGTTAAAAAAATTACTGATATAAACTTATAAATAACGATATAAAAATTCGAGAAAAAAACACGCTATATTTATCTCGTACTTATTTTCATTGGAAAATTGATCTAGTTAATTATAATTTATTCTATGGCCCTCTAAAATAATTGAGATGAGAAAAATAAACCGAATGGACACGCTTAATCATATGAATTTCACTTTGAAGATACTTTAAATAATCCAAACAAAATACTGAAAATTATAAGGAATAAATATGTTAAATTCTAAATCAATTAATATTATTGATACAGAATCTTTATTTTTGATGATTATTACAGTGTAAAAAATTTTTTTATCAATAAAATAGTTAATAATAGCAGTTTTAAACCTGAAATAAGCGTATTTCTTAAGATAATTATGCGATTAATCTTTTTAACAAATATTATAATTTTAAATTTCAGAATTTTTTAGTTTTTAATTAAAAAATGATCATTACTATAATTATGTTTGAAACCGATTTATATTAATTGTCAAACTTTATTAAGATTTTTTTCTTATAATCAGTATATTCCAGTTAAAACAAATTAAATTAATTTTGGATATATATAACCCAATAGGAATCACCTTTAATAATTTAGTATAATATGATATGAATTATAGGTAAAAAACTTGAAAATATAGTTATAAAAATTTTAATTTGAGATAAATTATAGTCCTATTATTAGGAATAGTCATAAATGGTTAAAATAATAATAATAATAATATAAAAAAACTAAAAAGTAAATTTATAGAAAATAACTAAAATTAAGGCATTTTTTTTTATAAGTATACAGTTTGCTATATCTAATAAATAATGAAAAATTCTAATATTTTATTTTTAAAAAGGAAAAAAAAACCTCTTATTAAAATCATATGAAGCTGATTTAACTCGCTATTCGAAAAAACGCTTAAAAAATCTTGACTTGAAATCAAGAGCAGCTAATTACTTATATACTGAATTTTTCTTTGAAATGCTAATAAATTAAATAAAAATCTATAATTTATTTATATTATGGTTTTTGATATTATAAGTTATTTGAAATATTATTTAACTTAATACCAAATCCTAGATTAAAAATACACTCTTTAATTATGTATTCTAGCTTGAAATAAAGTTAGTATCGTATTTTTGTTTAAAAAATTAGGTTAATTATGGTATACCAGTAAGGTTAAAAAAAAAATTCACTTCTTTCACAAATCTAAATTTCAATAGAATAGTTGAGATCTCATGAAAAAGTTAAAATTGTGATTTTGACTGTGAAAAATTTCTTGTGCATGATATGTATGCTTACATAAAGATTTGTTGTTATTATAATCTATATGCTATTTAGATGAAATTAAGCTATATTGTTATTGTTATCGAATTCATATGTAATTGAATTTTATTCTATTTTAAAATAATTTGAAAAATAGCTACAAAAATTATGTTTGAAGGCTAAATAATTTTTTTTGCTCATATGGGGTTGGTAGATGAAAATGAGCAGGATTTTTCAGTAAAAAGAAAATTATATTTCAATAAGTGTTTTTGAGAATAAAAATTTTTTTATAAAATTAGATCAGCTGAATACATATACGCACTAAAGAATTTAAAGAGAAGAATTAAGAAAATATGAAATAAAGCTTGATTTCTATTTTAAGTCCTGCTGATTAAATTTTATGTTTAATCGATAAAAAATAATTAGATGCTAAATAATTTTTAATAATATTTAGGGAAACATAAAATTTATATAGTGTGGATATGTTAAACTCTAGGCTCATATTGGTAGATAAAAAAAATTATAAATATTTTTTTTAAATTTAGTTTGAAGTAAAATATTTTTATTGTAACATCTGAGTTATTCATATTTTCAAATTTTAAATTAAGAAATAACTTCATAATTTGGTGTGTGTATCATTCGTTTTTTTTATGGCTCAAAGTTTAGAATTTAGACCTATTTGATCGCTAATAAACATCTAAAATATTTCAGACATAATTAAAGGTAATAGAAATTATCACGGCTATATTATCAGAAATTATGATTTCATGAAATATTTTGATTACCAACATTAGGACATTTTTATAAAAAATTAAATTAAATTAAGCTAAATTATTTTCTGTTTAAAACTAGCTCTGATCTAAAATGGTTGTATAGATAGCTGATTAATTTTTGAAAGTATATTTTTTGAGTAGTAAACTAGTAAAAATAGATTATAAAAAAATCCCTTTACCAAAATATAATATAGACCAGTTAAACTATTCATAAAACTGAAAAAAAAATTTAAATGTGACGTGATAAAAATAAAAAATTTCGATTGAATCAAATTCGCGTATATATTCCGAGTGTTATCAATAAAAGAATGAGGTAAAAATTGATTAATAAATATTTTTGGGTCACGTATATTCAAAGCTAGGTACTGTAAGAAGTTATAAATGAAATTCTAAGATAACGAATTTTTGAGTTTTGAGATTAAAAATAGCTAGTAACGGGTATTGGTATAATCATAATTTTATCTTTACCAAAAAAAAAAATTACACGTGATAAATAATATTTCATCTTGGTTCTTAATGTTTTAGTATTTCGAGCAGATTATTTCATTTTTTGTTGTTTTGCTTAAAAAAAATTTGAATCAAAATGTACATGTATAATAATCGAATATGATATACCTTAGTTTACTTTGGGTATAGTTATTTTAATTATTAAAATTAAAGATTTTTCTATAGAAATCTCAATATTTATTTTAATAATAAAAAGACTAGCTATTATAATAAAAAATAGGGTTATAGTAATTTTATGTATAATTATTAGATCCAAGAAATAAAAAATATTTTTAAAATATATTTTGGGTAAAAAAGTTTATATTTAAATCGAGAGGCGGAAGGCTGATCAAAAAGAATTTTCGAAAAAACAAAGTTTTTATTGCCTGATATCATAGATAATAAGTATAGGTAGTATTTAATTGGCTATAATAAAATAAAATTATTCATATAAAACCAAAAGCGTAGAAATGAGCAATTTGTAAAAACTTTACGCGCTGGTATATTCTATGCTTGATTTTTGTCTCTATAGAAAAAGATTTCTTTATTTTTTATTTTTTAAAAAAAATAAGTGGAATACATTTTTATTTTCAACTAATAGCTAATCTGGTCATTTTCAATTTAAATTTATATTTAGATGAGTTTGATAATAAACGATTGGACTTGTTAGAAATTAAAAAAGTGTAAACTTAAAATTAGGATAAAAAAATAAAAGAGACTTGATGGAAGACTTTATAGTTTTATCATTTAAATTATAAAAATAAATAATTATGGCTTATAATCAGGTTATAACTCGAACCTTAATGGCAAGCATAAAAATAACGTAATTTTGATTTAGTGTTATATTCTAAAAAAATTTAAGGCTGATTGCTAAAAAATGTGTAGAATAATATAAGTTCATAAAATTGAATTATTGAAATTAATTATATTTACTAGGCGGTGGTAAATAAAACTGGAATAGCGATACAAAAGGTAAGTATGATGAAATTTCATACCATTGATTTTTTTTAAATGGATGGTTAATAATGTAGAATCAATACACTTTTGGTTTGTATTAGTACCAAACTAGTGATTATTATTATTAAATCTAGTAAAAACAAAAAAGCTAAGATATTAGCTTGTAATGCGATAAGTTTATTTTTAGCATTAGTTAAATTATTTTAGTTAATCAAGATATAATGTAATGAGTAAAAGGGATTCATCTAGCTTCGATTCACTTTATAAAATTTTTTTTATAGAATCTATACAAGGGGTATATATACTAAACCTTTTTTTTATAAAAAAAACTTATAATTATATTAAGGGTTATAGACCAAAAGTTGATAAAAGTATAAAATGTGATATCTGATAAAAATTGAAGTTTAAATGCGTTTATATTATTCATGCAGAGCTTTATTTGGATAATTATATAAAATACAGATAAATTTGGTATTATGGTTTATTTGTTATTTCTGGATTGATTAAAAGTGATAGTGAATGTGTACTAAATTTTTGATTTTTATGAATGGTTACAAGTATAATACTAGCTAATCTCTATGAATGGAGATTGAGTGATGGGTGTTTATTTCAGGTAAACTAAAAACTGCGAGATCTAAAATTTTATAAGATAGTTTCATGTGGAAATTAGTATTTTTCAAAATATGTTAATGGAAGTGAATCTTATTATATTAAAAAAGACTAGATTATTTGAGTTTTGGGATAAATCATTGAAATCTATGAATGCAGTTACACATTAATTTAGATATTAGATTTAGAAACATTTTATTTAATATGTTATTGAAAAGTATAGTCATTAAGGAGCAGAAGTAATGTAAATAATGTTTACTAAGAATTTAACGCTAAAAATAAATCAGGCAGAATTAGAAATTAAGTTTGAAGTGATACATTGAGAATTTTAAATATTTATAGTGAGTGACATAAATGTGATATTGGGATAGTGTATAAATGAGCTTGGGTATTGCATTTTATTCGTGGATATAGAATGTGTTATGGCCGCATAAATTTTTTTCAGGGGCTAATTACATTATAGTATTTCAGTGCTGATAATGATTGTAAGGTTGGCCTTATGTTATTTATCTTTTAGGAGGATAACAGACAAGCAAGCACAATCGGTTGTGAAATAATGAAGCGTTTGCCAAGAGATGCAAACTTTAAAAAATTAAACTTTGTGGTTGTTTGTTGGGGTGGGGGGGGGAAGGATGAGGAAAATGCAACATAATATCAGTTTTTTTATTGTTAAACTGTTGGTGGAGAGATATTAAAACAAACAAAAAAATTTTACATTAGTAATAACTAGTAGTTAGAGGAATAGATTGGTCAGCTTTAGAGAAAGGCTAGACATTATAGATTATAGAGAATAGTAATGAGCCTACAAAGTTAGCTACAAGGGAAAAGGCGGTATATTTTTTTTAGAACGTGTAAGCATAGTATAATTTAGAAAATGATAGACAGCAGTAATTCAACACAGAAAGGTATGCAAACAGAGGAGTAAAGCTGTAGAAGCGAATGATTTGAAAGCTGAGAAGCTGACAAAAGCCATTTTTATAGCTAACAATTTAAAGCAGCTTAACTGGATGAGAAATGTTTTTGGGACTAAAATATTACTCGCAGAACGATTAAGGCAATATAGTATCTGATACGAGTTAAGTAATATTACTGGCAGGCGATAATTACTGGATCCATTTGAGGATAAATGCAGGCGAAAGTTCATTACCATTTATATGAGGCGGCTATTGGCGGGTGATGGGGATTGTTTTTAAGTGATCGAAATTATTGGCAGGAAAATAATTGAAAAATCAAATCAAAGCCTATTGGATCCCCAAATGGTAAGGGTCAGGACAGTATATCAGGCAGCGAATGGGCGAGTGTAGATTTAAGGTTGATTTTTAATATGTGGGCGATGCTGAGATATAGTGTATTCTCAAATCTGGCCACTGGGCGACCACTATCTTTGTAAGAGCCGCCAATAATTAGGCTGTATTAGGACAGATTGAAATCATTGTAGGCCAATTAAATTCTGTGAATAGATGAGTCAAATGCAGCTGTTAGACGAGGAGTGCAGCCAATAGGTGAGGTGCAGCCAATAGGTGAGGTGCAGCCAGTAAAAATGTTTCAAACCAAATGAGCAAATTAGCTGGCGAGTGATTGAGGGGATAAAGTCTTGGGGGGGATTTCGGTGCATTTCATAAACTGCAATTTTATTGCACAGTAATAATGTGTTTTAGAGGAGAGTTAAGGCTTATTCTTGAAGAGCGCAGTGCAGTGGAGATCCTTTTCGTATGCAATGATAGAAATGAGATTCTGTGCAAAGCTTCTATGGAGATCCTCACTCCAATTCTGCGCTATTTCAAATCGAAGCGCTATTAATAAATCCCGTGTACTTGAATAGCGAGTCTGACCAATGGGGCTTCTGCAGGCTAATATCGTGGTGGCGGGAATAGCGTCTACCTTCTCTGAAAGTATCGCGAAAAAACTTTTTAGGGCTGGGCTTATTTTAGCTGTGGCAGTTTATTGGCTTCGGTGGCACTCAGTGCAGAAAACAATCGACATACAATCAGAAACTTGTCACTGCTCAAATGACATCTGCTAATTTCCATGTCAATTTCTGCAGCCTAAAAAAACAATCGCTGTAAAAAAAAAAATTAGTGTCAATATGGATAAAATATTGTCTGTGAAAATTTTTTTTTATTAATCAGTAAATGCTATTATAAATCTGAGCCCTTTAACGGAGCAATCACAATCTATACAGGTATCCATCTCTGCCTTTTTACTTTATTTTATTTTTTTTCAAAACTGCATTTATTTTTAGTCTGGCATATATCTTCTTTATATTGCAGAGGCGGCTTATAATACATTTATATCTGGAGGGCACTCATAACTCCTTTATATCTGCAGAGCCTTCAATTATTCACATATTTTCCCTTCGTTGCTGCTGTTGCTACCAGTGCATATCTTCATTCACTTATACTCCTTTCTCTCTTATATTCACCTTTCACTTCTTTCTTTCCTCACATACTTCACCTCACCTTCGCTTTTGCTTGCCTTATTAGCTTCACCACCTCACCTCACTGTCGCTTCTACTTCCATCAAATAAATTTTTTTTCATATTATTGAAATATTTCTACATTCGCTACCTCCCCCCCTTCAAACTGATCAACAAACGATACGAGTTTTTCTCACCTTTAAATCCTATTTAACCCCTCACCTCCTTCTGTATTATATCACATTTTTAACATTCTCCTTTCCTATATCTACTGCCAACCGTACTACTAATATATTCCCCCTTACATCCCTTCAAAATATCATGCCTTTGGTTTTCTAGGGCCTTTTTTTTATCTCGATTCGCTCCCTCAAATACCCTTCAGTTTGTTTATTATTAAACGCTACTTGTCTCAACACCCCTTTTATTATCTACAATAAGTTTCTCCTTTTATTTTATTAAAAAATGCCAATTTCCTTTTTCTAGGTATAAAATAATCCTCCTCCAATTTTCTAATCCTCTATCCTTTTAAAAACAGTTCTATTTCTTCTCTCTGTATAACTCAATATATATCTTTCCTATAAAAAGTAGCTGATATTACTTTCTACTCTTTCCTCCTAATCCCTGCTAGTATTTCCAAGACCTTCATTAGAAAATAACCAAAAAAAAATCATAAAATAAAAAATCTTTATAAAAAAATATATATACTATATAGCCAATCCAAAAAAAATTTTTATCCTGTTTTTTTTTTTCGAAAATGAACTTTAACTCAAAATTTCACCATCCCGTCTACAACCATAATATCTCTCAAAATAGTGATTCTAACCATGATCCCAAAAATCCCGATAACACTATTCAAAATTACAATTTGAACTCTAATCCCTCAAACATCGACAATTCAACTGACTCTCTCCCTTATAAATTTAATCATCAATTCAGTTCCAATGCTCAGCCCTCTATAGCTAATAATAATAATCTCTCTTTTATTCCCAACCTCAATAAAAGCCTATCTTCCTCTACCTCTCAAACTGCTTATAATAAAAATAATATCCCCTACAGCTCAACTAACTATCAACAACAATTCTTTCTCAACTCCAACCCTTTACTCAAAAATAATACTACCGATTTTATCCCATCCGATTCAATCCATTCTCACATTCCTTTAAATAATAACTTCAAAATGCAAAGCTCCAAGATTTCTAATACCCATATATTTGGTAATCCAAGTTCTTCCAAAAGCTTTGTCCAGCCCCTCCAATCATATAACAATGTAAATATCTCTGACTCCCAAGACTCTTCGAATAACAATGATAAATATACCTCGACTTTTTTCCAAAGTCAAAACAGCACAATTAACGAGCTCAATAGAGACTCTATTAGCGTCGTTAATGATTCAGCCCTGTCTACTTCCCTCCCAAAATCCTCTATAAACCAAAACTGGAACATATTTCAAGGATTGTCTTCCACTCATCACAGAATCGATAATAACGCCAACACCAATCACTTTTACAACGATGTCTCATTCAAAAGCTCTAAAGATTACATTAACTCTGCTGATCTAGCTACTTTTGATAGAAAGAATAACATCTCTCCCAAGTCAAATAATGGAAACTCAAACATTCCTGATTCTACCTCTTACCCAATTGATAATATCCCTTTAGACAAATCTAGCTCAGCCTCCATTAATTATAACGTCCCTTTACTCGATCTTTATAAGATTAGCTCTGAGTCTAAAAATGATTCTATCCCTTCCTCTTCAAACTCTATTAGAAATGATCCTTACTCAATAAACTCCCATAATTTACAAAAAATTAAAAGTTACCATAACCTGGACTTATCTAGCATTTCATCATCAAATGCTACTGGAAACGCTAGAAATTCATTAAATTTAAACTCTATGTCTTTTAATGATAATAATCTATTTCCGCCTAAGAACGAAATTAGCACTATCTATCATGCTGAAACTTTACCAAATAACAATTACAATAGTGTTCCTAACTCTGCTCATCTCCAGCCTAGATCTCCACCTTCATCCAAAAATAGTACTTTTGATAGTTCAAGCCAGCCATCTTTACTCAAGCAGCAATCTCAGAATTTAATTACCTTAGATTCTTCACATTACAATAACCAACTAACCCAAAATACCATTATACCACTTAAGTCTAATCCTTTTAGCCAAAATTTCAATCTGAATTCGTCTAACTTAATCAATCTTAACTCTGGGATGCATTCTTCTAACGATTGCTTCAATCATAATGATGCTCAAGATGAGCTTATCTCACTACATAAAGATAACAGCCTTCTAAATTCCAGACAAGATTCCCAACTGCAATATAACAACCAACATCAATTTTTCCCTCAAAATAGCAACTTAAACCCCAATTTTAACCCTGGCTCGGTTCAAACCTCATCTCTAAATTCCAACCAAATCCAAAATCCAAATCTAATCTTTAATTACTCTAAGCCTTCTAACCAAAATTTTGTTCAAAGCTATCGCTTTATCCCAAACAATAATTATATTGTATCTAACCATAACATAGTTACTAATATCGATTCTAATACTAATGCTACTATTTCTTATTCCCAAAACAATAATTCTAACTTCATAAACTCCCACGCTAACTCTAATAATAACTTACCTACCTTTTCTGGAAATTCTTTCAATGAAAGCCACAATCAAACTAAACTAGCTACACCGCCTAATATTGAAGAAAAATTTACCATATCTATTCCAAAAAGCAGCCAAAATATACCTGAAAATAAAAATTTCTCTGTTCTTAATAACAATTTTCCTCTAAACCCCTACAACCCCCCTTCAAACAGCATTTCAATGACCAGCTTGGAATCTCTCAACGACGCTAGCTTAAATAGGTTTATCAATCCTCAAAGTTCAAAATTTGAGGAATCTTCAAAATTCCCCGATACTTACAATTCGTATATAAATAGTCAAACATCCTATAATGACAGTGCGCTTATAGAAAATCAATTCAATAATGGTTATACTATGAATCCTAGCAATATACCCCAGTCGCCTAATAACCAACTTTCTGGTCAAAACACAAGCCTATCTCCAAATAAAAGCCCTTCAAAAGAATTTAGCTCTAGCACAGAGACTTTGGTTTTTCCTACAACTGATTTTACATTAAATCTTATGAACGTTTATAAAAAAGTTGACCCCTCATTTAAATTCTCGCCATTTACAGTCCCTGAGCGCCCACTAACTTTCCCAAGACAAGGAGTGCTAAATGATGGATATGACAATGAAAACTCTGATTATATCATGTTTGTAAATGATAAAATTGGTGATACAAAAGGCAGCGAATACATTATACTCGAAGCCCTTGGCAGCGGTACTTTTGGCCAAGTTGCAAAATGCCAACATATTGCGTCTGGTAAACTTTATGCTGTAAAAGTTGTTAAAAATAACCCTGCTTATTACAGTCAGAGTATGATGGAAGTACACCTTCTAAATGAGCTTAAAGACTCTTTAAACACGGCTGATTCAAATCATTTTGTTCAGATTCGAGAGCATTTTATTTTTAGAAACCATTTATGTATCGTGAACGAACTTTTATCTATCAATATTTACGAAATGATCAAACACAATAACTATAGCGGCCTCTCAACTAAACTTATCAAAAGTTTATCCTTACAGCTGCTAGAATCTCTATTAATCTTGAAAAAATCCAAGATTATTCACTGCGACTTAAAACCTGAAAATATTATGCTAGAACATAAAAGTTCAACTAGAATTAAAGTAATCGATTTCGGCTCTGCTTGTTATGAAAACCAGACCATGTTCACGTATATTCAGTCAAGATTTTATCGCTCCCCAGAAGTTATTCTAGGTCTTCCTTACTCATCCTCGATTGACATGTGGTCCCTTGGTTGCATTGTAGCTGAACTTTTTTTAGGTTTGCCCCTATTCCCTGGAACATCTGAATTTAACCAAATGGACAGAATTGTTCGTTTTTTAGGAAACCCCCCTTTATGGATGCTAGAAACAGGAAGAAAGACTAACGACTACTTTAAAAGAATTTCTTCTAATTCATGGCGTATAAAAACCAATGATGAATATGAAAGAGAGAATAATGTTGTTGTAGATCAAGGAAGCAACTATATAACTTCAATGAACCTTCACAACCTTATAATTAGTTATCCATATAAAGAGTTTTTTAATAGCCAACAGATTGAATCAGAGGCCAACAATAGGTTCCTTTTAGTGGACTTTTTGTCAAATTTGTTAAATCTTGACCCCGAATACAGGCTAACCCCTGAGCAAGCTCTTCTTCACCCCTTCATTAGCGGAATTAGACCAAATAGATTCGATTTAGAACCTAACTCTTCCATTCCAACAGTATTAAATAGCCAAAATAATAACAAATCTGATTATGGTATCTCTTCATCATCAAAAAATAATATCTCATCTTTTAGCCTTCAAGCTACTGCAAACGATTTTAATTTACAAACTCAAAACTATATTTTACCCAATAATTCAGACAATATTAACCTGCCCTTTAACCCACACATTAAAAACAGCTTTACTAAACCTACCTTCAGCACTGCTGGACATCAAAACCCTCAATACAATGAACCATCGATTACTGAAAATTACAATCGTGTATCACAATACAACGTTTACGCTCAGAATGACTTGAACAACAATTATGTCAACAACCAAACCAACACTAGTTTACAAGATAGCTCAGGGAGCTATGTTGACGACTCTTTCAGTCATTATACTAACTTTGTTAGTCTAAGCAGCAATAATAATAATCGCTTGTATAATCCTACCCATAACCAAAAACAAAACTCACAGCCAGCTCAGAATATTGGGGTTAATCCTAATCAAAATTTTCTAAATTCAAATTCAGATAGTTCAAATTACCAACAGTCAGCACCAGGGCAAACTACAAATAACCATTTTTTGAGCTATAGAACTGAAATGAACGATGCTTTTGTTTCCGAAAATCGTCAAAAATTTCAAAGCACTCCCATAACAAATGATTTGCAGCCTTTTGAAAACAGCAAATTTTGCGCCCCCAACCCAACCCATCATTTACAAAATGGTAAAGGAAGACTTTACTCGCCCGGAGAGATTTTTAATCACGTGTACCAAAACTCACAAAATGAAAAAGTAGCTAATGCTCCAATTAAGAGCGATAAAACATACTCATTACCAGAAGAAAACACAAATATGAGCTCTAGCTATAAAGATAAATTTTCTATTGACACTTTTTATCATGAAAATCCCAACCTTCCTAGCTCAAGTAATCAGCCATTCGCTATCAGTTCGCGATACGACCGTAAGATATATAAAAATGACCAAAACTTAAGCTTTTCCGTTTTTAATAATTCAGATAAAAAAGATTCCATAAATTATAGAAGCGGAGGCTCTAGCATTAAAGTCCTTGGATCTGAGCCAAAAGCCCCATCCTCCAAGTTAGATGACTTCGATGGACTTTCCCGTGTCCCTGAAAAGAGAATCACGGATAAAATACCCGTTAACGACTCGTACTCTAGTGACGAATTGGATAAATATTCGGAAAATTCCATCAAAACCGAGTCTTCTAGCGATCAAATTGATAGTTTGAGCGAATTAAGTGAAAAAACTGCCACTTTAACGCCCGAGCAAAAATTTACGTATTTTTCACCACTAAGCACTGTTAATAAACAACTTAGGCCTCTAGGCAGTACTAAAATCTTGAAAAGCACCAACAAAAAACAGCCTGGTGACTTGTTGATAAATAATATTTTAGGCCTTAGCAAACCTTCATCAAAACACAACATATCGGGTAAAGCTGGAAAGCGTAGAATTAACAATAAATCAACAAAACTAAATCCTGAAAATAGGTCTTCATTTAACAATTCTATGAACATGGGTGAGAATCATAACAATTTGATGAGCCTTATTTCCAATTCGCAAATTATTCAAAATAATAGCCTTGATCAAAAATTCACCAGCAACAGTAATAATTACTTTTCAGCAAATGGATATAAAAATGATTTAGAATCTCCAAGCAATATGTTTTTCAACAAGTTAGATAACCGTAATTTACATGATCACAATAACAGTTCAATTAACCACAATGAACCGGACAAACAATTAGAAAATAGCAACCAGAACGAATTAATGGAGCGACTGAAAAGAATGGGTAAATGGGTTGAAAATTCTAAAAAACAGATTGAAGATGATTCTAAACCCATTAATTTTCTATATAAAGAATCTAGCCCAACTAAAGCCCCAGCTGTAGAGATATTTTCTTCTCCTAGCAATAGCGGATCAAGCTCTTCCAGTGAAAGTGAAGAATCTGATTACAGTGTTCTTAAAAGTAGCTTGAAACCACATAACATATTTAACTATAACAGATCTATGTTGGCACCTTCTCCATCAACACTTCCTTCACCTTCTTCATCCTTACTAGACTTGAACATATTTTCTAATAAACAGCATACGTCTGAAGAAAGCCAGTCTATTAGCTTAGAATCTAAATTGAAAAACGGCTTATTAAAAAAAAAGACGATCGGCGAGTTTAGCAACCGTGGAGAAGCTTCTACTAGTTTTAATCATTTCCAAAAAAAAAGTCCATTTGATCACAATAAACATACTTTGGAGTATTTAGATAAAAGTCGTAAAGGTGATCGATCAGAGGACCAAAGTATAAGAGATGAAAGTGAATATATAACATTTAACTCGAGTATGCTTAAAAATAAGACTGTAAAAAATCCAAATACAGGCAACGCTGTTCAAAATGATATACATTCAGACAAGAAATATGGAAACTCGCATGATAAGGAAAATGTGAAGAGTTCGCAAGATTTGAATAATATTTGGTTAGATGAAAGCAGTGTTGCTGCAGAGAATTTGCTACAAAGTTTAATTGAGAGCAAAATGAAATTGGATGAACAATCAGCTGACAGCTATAGTAGTAATAATGTCAGGCAAGATGAGTTAGATTTTGTTATGCAAGGAAATGGTGTTTATAATGAACGCAATTTATACGGACAAACTTCAAGACCTATTCTAAATACACAATTCGTTAATGGGACAAACAGCTTCAATTCAAGAGTATTTCGAAAGAATGATAATATTAACCTAAATGATGGATGTAGTACTTTTGTTCCGATTGGATCAAGAGTACCAATGCCCTTGCCCAAAAACAGTAATGATAGTATTTCATTTTCAAACCTTGAGCTTGATAAAGGATCAAATAGTCAAATATTGGTGAATTTGGGAAATCTTTAACAAGCTGGAATATTGTCTTTTTTTTTTTTTAATCACGGAATTTTATTGGTACGATAAAGCTAGACTATAGTCAATTTTAATTTTAATTTCAATTTCAATTTCAATTTCTTTTTTTTTTTTTTTTGGATTTTTTATAGCATTGGTTAAAATGAATAAATAACTTTTTACAGTAACTGCGAGATGGAACTATATTTGAGAAGTGCGGATGAGAGTTTAAACTTGAGCCCTCATTCGTTGTATTCTATGTTAATGAGTTATTTTATTATTATTTTTTTTTTCAAAGAGTTTATTAAACATAATTTAAAAGTACATTAAAAACTATTAAAAAATATTTAAAAATAATACAAAAATGATTTTTCAACCGACCCCCCTTCGCCGCTCTAGCAGCTCCATACCTACTGGGCATTGGTTCAAGGGGGCTGGTGAATCACTTATACTTTGCAGTTTAAGTGTTCCGGGCACGCAGATGCCGTTCAAAAATTTTGCTGTTTCCAGCTCAAAATTTTGATCGGTTGTGCCAGCTCGAAGCTGACTCAAAGATTGTTAAGACTTCCTGCCAAGGAGTTTGCCAACTAGCCCCAACCAGGCATCGTTGAAATTCGAAAGTAAAATTTTTTCGTCAGAGCGGATCGGCGTCGGTATGAACCGCCCGATCGTCGTGTGTTAATGTAGTACATAGAGCTTTTGTTAAACACACGATTTTAAAATATAAAAAAAATACTGAGGGTATCAAAAAGTTATTAGATAAACCAAGCATTAATACAAATTTTTATACCATATTATTACACTCAAAAAACTAAGGCTAGTCGATTTATTATTTAAGAATTGTTATTAACATTTGATCAAGCTTTTGCTATTCTACTTTGTATATAGCTGATTACACATATGATATTTTTTAATTTAATTTTATTTTATTTTATTTTATCCGAGATGTTTTTGCGTCAATTTTCATTTAGATGATAACAAAAAAGAAATTAGAAATAGTACATTTTTTAGAGTTTATAAAACTTTAATTAAATTACATACAGAAATTGATTTAAGCTATAGAAAAAAATAGCTGACCAGTAAAGAAGCTGCTTATTTCATGTATTTTTTGTATGCAATATTAAGTTCTTCGAAGGATGCAACGGTAGATGAGTAGCTTGGTCTAGCTTTGCAAGCAGCTTTCCAGGCGTAGTATCTGTCCAAGCCAGGAAGATTTTCGAATTGGAGGCCGAGCATTCTCAAGGCCATATCAGTTCTTTCGATGAAGGGGATGATGGCGATATCGGCTGCGGTGAAGTGGTTACCGAAGAAGTATGGACCTTCGGCACTGTTGGCGACGAGTCTATTATTGAGTTCGTGAAGCTTTTCGATGATAGTAGCATAGATTTCATTCTTGGCAGTTTCGTTGGAGCTTGCGCCTAGAAGTCTGTATGGGAGAGCAAGCATATTGTTTCCGAAGAAATCGATGAGTAGGCGGGCTTTGTAGCGGTCGAATGCGGATGAGGGCATGAGCTTGGCCTCAGGGTATTGCTCGCAGATGTATTCAACAATCAGCATAGATTCAACCATGATTTCGCCGTTTGGGAGACGCATGGCAGGGACTTTGGAGGCAGGATTTACTTGGGTGTACCAATCTGGCTTATTACCGAGATCAATTAGTACTGGCTCGTATGGGACATTAGCTTCTTCAAGAGCTAAGACAGCACGATGAGCGAATGGGCAGATCTTGGCAGTGTAAAGAGTTATTTTGTCTTCACTGTATGGGAACATTTTCAAGTGATTTAGCTTTATACTATTTTTAGATTAAATTATAGTTAGTACAGCACACGAAAGAATCGGATGGGAGTTTAATTCTTGTTTTCGAAAAGAATATAGCACGAGTCATATTAGATGCGGGAATGCGTATATTTATATGAAAAACATTTTCAAGAATTGATACTTATTGTACACCGAAAGCCAAGCAAATGAGGCATTTTTGGCGTTATAATCTTCGTCAGATTATGCGCATTTTAATAGCTCTTTTTAGTCACCGCCATATTTATTGATTGACAGCCAGATCACCTATTTCTCATGCTTACTAATAATAGTTCCGGCTTTAGAGCTAAATAAATACTGTGAAAATGCTGAAAACGAGCTGACTCTGCCTTTTTGCACAAAAACGGAAACTATTCAAAGAATCAAAAACCGACCAACCAGCTACCATGTGTTCAATTGAATTTTTAAGCATTATCATATATTGGCTCAATTATAATATCAATCAAATAGCCCACTCCCATAAAATGATATGCTGAATCACTGCCATTCACTGATTAATGCAAACAGCGTCCAGAATGGGCTAATTAATAGTAGTGCAGGCCTATTTTTATACTTTTCCATACGAGGTAAACATTAATAAAATCTTAGTGGATGCGGAAATTACTTCCTTGAAAATTATTTTTGCTTATTTAAATTAGATACAGATATTGGTTAGACCACATAAACCATTCGTTGATATTTTCCAATAAGATTTAAAATAAATCCAACGCTTATGATTATAGTATGAAATTTTTTATAGGAAAGGTTCTGCTAATCGACATAATCTCGCAAATAAATAACGATGCCAGTTTAAATTGTTTCTAATGTTCGATGCTGCTATAACCATATATTTTTTTTTCGAGGGGCAAAAGAAAAAATACTTCTCTAGCTGAAAGATCTTATACCACTAAATCAAGTAAAGATATTAAATCTAATGTTACATTGCATCATCTGTACATCAAGATTTGCAAGCCATTATACCATATTTAAAATCTCAACTAATTACTCAGATATTCAGTTCTTACTTATTATAGATGTTGAAGTGCTCACAGAAAGTATAAATTGCTATTGGATCTGTTTAACCCCTCCTTCCTATCTACATTCACCAATAACCCATATTCCGCGCTAGATGCTTGTAGCTTTACAAAAGTTTTGATCACATTATTTAAGTAATAAAACATCTAGTTGATTTATATTTTATTAATATTGAAAGCGTATATTTTTTTATAAAATTATAATTTTTGAACTCGTGTGAAAAATCAACATGATCGCTTTGGAATTTTTTTTAGTGAAGTCATAATTCAAACTTCTAAATTATCAATATAAATTGATTTTAATTATATTTTTAAAGTGTACAAATCCATCTACTTTTAAATATTATGCTATCCTTAAATATATCAGCGCTTCACTTATTTCGTCAGCATATTAGAATCCATAATTGTAAATAAACATCAACATATGAAATAAATTAAATTTAACGCCAATATAAACATATACGCACATTCCTCGTATTACCTATATTTTAAACAAAATTATAAGTATTAGAAAAAAAAATACTATTCTCTAGAGTAAAAATTTTATAAAACAGTACAAACGTTGATATTCTGCGAATCTTTTTCATCGTCTTTTTTTCAAGTTGGTTGTAAATTGCAGCCTAATAAATTTTAAACGAAGTTTTAATTTTTTTTAATTATAAGCAATAGTATATATAATTAATTTTATAAAATTTAATAAATAAAAATATTAGATCTCCCAGTTTTACTTAAAACCCTTCTATTCAGATTTGGTTTACTCTGAAATTGATTATTCAATTCTACTTTAGTAATCTAAAAACGGCCTATATATCACACCTATTATCGATAACACTTGGACTTTGATAATTAGTAAAACCATCATTCTTTGTTAGTTTTATATTACAACTAAATAAGATACCAAAAAAAATTCATCACAACACCCTCAACCAACTATAAGTATGAATAACGTGCAAATTGTCCATCAGCACCATTTTGGCTCCCTCTTTAGATTTAATACTTTGGAAATGTATCCAAAATAGCTGTTTACATTAAATAAGTATTAGTACATTAGCCTTATCGATTTTATAATTGATTCAAATCTTATTTATTATCTATATTTTGAACCTTCATCAATATTATCAAATTAAATATTTTAAAACTCGCGCTACATTCTTTATATCCTTATATCCTTATATCCTTATATCCTTATATCCTTATATCCTTATATCCTTATATCCTTATATCCTTATATCCTTATATCCTTATATCCTTATATCCTTATATCCTTATATCCTTATATCCTTATATCCTTATATCCTTATATCCTTATATCCTTATATCCTTATATCCTTATATCCTTATATCCTTATATCCTTATATCCTTATATCCTTATATCCTTATATCCTTATATCCTTATATCCTTATATCCTTATATCCTTATATCCTTATATCCTTATATCCTTATATCCTTATATCCTTATATCCTTATATCCTTATATCCTTATATCCTTATAACATAGATAATATCCAAAATCAGTAGTAAATTTATTACTTTAAACATTTTTTAATGTTGCTTTTTCAATTGGGTTGTATGGCGAGCTAATTTTTTTACAGTGCTCATTAAACTGCAGTAATAAGATATTTATTCTTTTCTAAAGAGCTTTTTTGATTAGTTTATAAAGAAATGCTATAAATTTTTAAACTAATTTTTTACTAAATTCTCTAGGTGTTATACACTGATTAATGCTTACATAATATAGATTAATTCATTTATATTTATCAAAAAATCAAAACATAAAACATAAAACATAAAATCTACTATGATTATTTATTCTGTGGTATAAATTGGTAATTTCTGAATGTCTAATCCTTTATTTATATATTTAAATTAATTGCATTAAAAAAATACAAATTTAGTGCTCAATACTCTATAAATTTTAATTAAAATATAGCATTTGAAAATTTATATTTTAATATTTAAATGTTTAGAAAATCAAATACCGGATAGATTTTGTGTCTAAGCTTTTAATGGTCAAATTTTTGTTTAAATTAATTTATGTTGTTCTAACAATTTATAAGCGTTGACTAAAACTCCAGAAATTAGTACATTAAAAAAATAAGGCTAACTTATCTAATTTTTTAGGATCTGTTTGATTTCTTATTATAAAAAATCGAATATCTAGATATCCCACTTATCTGATATTTAACGTATAGTTAAAGAATATTTGATACCATAAACTGTAACTTTTTTAATGGTTTTATAATCTACCTATTCAACAAATGAATGAAAATAAACCAAGCACAGAAAAGAAAGAAAAAGTTTAATTGGATTTCATCTGAATACTTTATTAAAAAATAAAGTGTTGTAAGTGCTTTATGCCTATTTTTTGCGCTTTTTTTTACACTTTTCTTTAATTATTTTATAATAAAATCGATTTTATACCCTCTTATCTAGAGATTATATATAAAAATATAAAATATATAAATTTCAATAAAAGAATACCAAATTTAAATAAAAGTTATTTCTTATGATTACTTTTCCTGTCAAAATTGAAAACGAATATAACTCAGCTCTCTATCATAATTCGTCAGCTATAAAAAACGCTATAGGTGCCTATGAATAAACTTATAGTACATAGTTATTAAGAATCGAAGATTTTCATTTAATAAAGTAATTCCCTGAAAAACATTGCTATAAATAGCATAATTCTGAAGACTTTATTTTAAGCTTTTTAGTTTCTATTAAGTAAAAAATAATTTATTTATCATACTTTTTAAAATATTATTGTACCGAGATTAAAGAAAAAGTTTTCAAAGCTTATTTGTGTATACAATGATTGATATCAATTAACTATTATTTATATCCTTACAGATTACAAATAAAATCATATAATTTAACTAAAAACGCAGAATGAGATATAGTACAATAAGAATTACTTTTTTTAAAATTGGCGAATATCATTCCCATGATAGCATACACCACATAAATTTCACAATTACTAATTTCAATTATTAATTATATTTTCACTCTTTTTTTAGTAAATTATTTTGAATATTTTGAAAATATTATAATAAATAAAACTACTTATAACCATAAATTCTGAGCTAGAAAGAATAAAATCGCCATAGAAAACTCGTGGATAATTTTTTTTTATATTGTTTAATGGGAATAGTATTTATAATAATTGGTTACAGTTATAAAAATTAAGGTTATTTTAAAATATAATTGGATTGATATATGAGAAAGCAAGCTCTCTGTTAAAAAAAATAGTATATCGGAATTCTAGTTAACCCTTTCTCGTCCAACGCTCTTTAAAAATTGAATTTAATGATTCGCCAGTGATTTAAAATCAGTCTTTTTATTTGCTGCTAATATTCAACGATCGAATAATTATTTGCGTCTCGGAATTATATTAAATTTATTGAATGCAATTAGCTATACTTGGTGGTTCAAAAATAGTCTACTTCCCGGGAAAGGGTTAATAGCGAAAAAAAGTAATTTATTAGCGTTAAAAAATTAATAGGCTAACGGTAAATTCTCGAAAGTTATATTAATGTTGTAATACACTTAATAGCGTATAATTTTACAATACATTACTTTGAATTTCGGCAAAGCCTAAGTTCTTGTAAAAAACTTGTGGGTTTTTATTGGGGGTAAATGCAAAAATATTAAAAAATCCATTGGAAAATTGCAAAGCTATTCAAAATTGAAGGGAAATTGTAAAGATAGTCAAATTAAAGCGCAGCTTTGCAAAAATAGTCAAAAATAAACATTTATAGCTTATATTAAACTTGAAATTTCTATTTTCACTATTTTTCTCAATCTTACTAAAATTGGGTTATATATATTTATTTTAACCCAATCATGACTGGTAGAAAGCTTTTTATCGATAAAGTAGTGCCAACTAGCTAAATTCCAAGATTCGCCAATTTATTGACTTACATAGGGAGATTCGTAGAGTGAGAGGAGCATTTATTACCTAGGAAATCTATTTGCTAGCAGAAATAGTTAAGAATTATTGGCTAATCTATTTAATCCATTTGATAATAATTTCTAGTTGATTATAGTAACGAAATAAATTTTGGATCTAAGGAAATTTTTAATAGGGAAAGTTCCGCTCCTCAAAGAATCTTCCATATATTAGAGCAAATAGTATACATACTTAAAACTTGTACTCAAGTCTATAAATTGAATTTTTAATACGTGTTGCACAGTAAACGATTAAGCGTAATTTTATTGGTATGATAAAAATACTAGAAAATATGCGGCAATGTAAACTAAAAAATAGTAAAGCTGGTACAAGGCATACAAAAAGCATATATCCTAGTACAATTATGCTACTTTGAAGTTGTACCAACTACGTACCTAAAAAGATGTGAGACCAATCAATCAACTTAAATATTTACAAAGGCATTCCTTCAAGTAAAACAAATGGAATATTAAAAAGCTCAATATGCACAGTATTCCAACAACCCAACTAATCGGCAAAAATGGCATTTTAAGATATCTTAATTCTAATATAAAATTCTTGAATTGTGTTTATTTATATAGATAAAAAATTAGAGATACAAATTTTAGCTTAATAAGTTTTAGAACAAATTAAAATATTACAATAAAAAAGCTTCAACAATGAATTTAAACCATGATAAATAAACACTTCAAAGCCCAGGTATTCAAACATTATCAGATGTCATTTTAATTCAGAATAGTCGTAAGTTTTAAAAAAATTAAGAAACATTCGATATATTAAAATACCTTCTATACACTCTTTCAAAATACAAAGCAAAACAAAAACTTGAGGCTATTAGCAATAAAATTTTCATTACTTTGAACTTTAGTTTTACTGGGCAATTTTTTTTGTTTTTGGCTATTTTTGAAATTACATCTTTTTATTTTCATAGGCGATTAAAAAAAATTCAATTTGATTAGATTAGACTAACATGGTATAACTTTATAGCGTAATATTTTATTTAGCTTTTCATTCTTATACCTTCGAGTAAAATTCATCAAGTTGAATTAAATTAAATTAAATTAAAACAAATTAATTGCAATGATATAAAGTACACTCCTCAAAATAACTTATCAACGTAATTTATGCAATGAGAAATTTAATGAAACTGAAAATCAAAAGTTTTTAATATTTTAACACTCTACCAATTCTATGTAATAATTTGTTGATAATAATTCAAGAGACAGAATAATATGAAACTAGGGATTTCAGTATATTTATTTATTTTGATTGACCTAAAAAAATTAAACTAAACTCAACTTTTTGAAATGATGTATGATATATAAGTTATTATCGGACATTGGCCCTAAGGTGATTTTCCATGCTTGAATTTTTATAATAGCTCGATTGAGCGATAAATATATATTTCTTCGTATTTTTTCGTTGTAAGATATTATTTTTTTTACTTTCTTGCTTTAAGAAAAAGTATGAGCCCCTCTTACTAATTTCTCATAGAATAAAAGTTTAGCTACTACAATCAAAATACTAGTATAAATAATAAAAATAGATATTTTTACAAAAAAAGGTAGAAAGCGATTTATTTAAAGTATAAATTAGTCGTTTATAAATATATATATACAGTGTGTAGAAATAAAAAAATCATTTAATATATTTTCTGTATCCCACGGAAAGTTCTTCATAAGAAGCTACTGTGGAAGAATAAGCTGGCCTTTTGAAGCAGGCATCTTTCCATGCATAGTATCTTTCTAGACCTGGTATATCATTAAACTTTAGGCCGAGCATTTTACAAACCAGGTCGATTCTCTCCGCAAATGGAATTATTGCAATATCAGCAGTGGTGAAGTGATCTCCAAAGATAAAAGGACCAATTGGATTGTTGGAAACAAGCTTATCGTTGAACTCTTGTAGCTTTTCGATAGTATCAGCGTATATATCATTGGTTTCAGATCTGTTGCTTGTTGTTGCTAAAAGCTTGTATGCAGGAGTAATTAAGTTACTTTCATAAAAGCCGGCGAGTATACTAGCTTTATATTGATCAAATGGTGTGGGTGGAATGAGATTGAACTTTGGGTATTGCTTGGAGATATAATCAACAATCAACAAAGATTCTACCATAATTTCGCCACTTGGGAGGCGCATTGCTGGAACTTTCATAGCAGGATTTACTTCGTGGTACCATTCTGGTTTATTATAGAGATCAATTTCAATGGCTTCATATGGTAAGTTTGATTCCTCTAGGGCCAAAACTACGCGATGTGCGAAAGGGCAGATCTTGGCAGTGTAAAGAGATATTTTTTCTTCGCTGTAAGGGAACATTTTTATATAAATTATTTTACAATATTTTATTTCAGTGCAATATTTAAATTAGTATCGATATACAGTATAATAGTTTGAATTATTCTTTTTACTAAAAAAATCAAAATAGCGAGAAAATTTATTGAGTATTTATACAAAAATAATCGTTACTTAATACTGAGTATGTTAAATAGTATATTTGAAATACAAATTACTTTAATGATGTTTTTTTAAATTTTTCTATCAACCGCAGTATATTTTTTTATGAGGGACCAGAGCCGCTGATAATCGCGCATTTACCCTGCTTAGTAATTCAGTCGAATTACTACGCCTTAAAACACCCCCTATCTCTATCAGGAAATCGCTCTAAATACGCGTTATTTGTTCTTTTAATTCTTTGTATGGAGGGTTTAGAGATTTTCCACCATAATTTTTTTGCCTTACTTAGCTTCCAAAGATATTTTTTATTTGAGAAAATTAGTATAATTTCGCAAATATGATATTGGTATATTCATATAAGAGCGGGAGTTTTTATACTACTTATTTTATTTGATTGTATAAATAAGGTGAAGATATTAGCTATGTCTAATAACTTATTTAATATCATTTTCCATTAGGGTTTACAAATAGTGGTAATATTCACGAAATTTTCAATAGAAAAAATTTCTCTACTGGAATTAGTTCCCAAAATACGAAAGTCGAGAATACATCAAAAAATACTAATAATATCTCTAAATCTAGAAGTCATAAATCTCACCCCAAGAACCATAAAGGCACATATTCTTATAAATCACACCTTCAATTGCTTTATTGAATTTGGAATTGTGACTTTATTTTAAAAAGTCTAGATTTCTATGACTTTGCATTATTACTAATTCTATGCTAACACTTTCTTTCACATATAATCTTTTTATTGGTGGTGGACCATTATTTTCCTACCAAATCTAACCAACCACCTTCAAATATAAAAATTTTTATCCCGAGACTCAATCGTATAATAGAATGATGTAGACTAGTAGCAAATAATCAACCAACTTTTAAATCAATAACGAACAAAACAGCTCATTTTTTCAAAGATCTTTTGACAGGCAAGGGCTAAAGTAGAAAAAGTTTAAATTATCCTTAAATTAAATATGAATCAATTATTATGAGAAGATAATTGAACAGATCATTGTATAGTTTACCAGAAATTTCGCCAGCCCTTCATAAGACCCAAAAATAACTGAGAAAAAATTTTAAGGCTATAAAACTAGACCACAATTTTAAATGTCTGAAAATGATAATTATTTCGTCAGAAGCAAGTAATTGTGAGAATTAATTATCATTTCAAAAAAAAATCCACTTTTTTTATACGTTAGATAACCTTTATTTTGATTTTTTTTATAATATAAATGATTTCAAGGTATTACATTTATTTTTCTTGC
Source organism: Smittium culicis (assembly GCA_001970855.1). Taxonomy (NCBI): domain Eukaryota; kingdom Fungi; phylum Kickxellomycota; class Harpellomycetes; order Harpellales; family Legeriomycetaceae; genus Smittium; species Smittium culicis. Next base: position 5,066 of record LSSN01000669.1, on the reverse strand, counting down.
AAGTATTATAGAACTTTAATAAAGAAAAAAAACCCCTTTGCCGACACTCTGAGCGCTGGAACATAGAACTTACCGAAATATTAATTACACCTTTCGCTCAATCATAACTACTTATAAAAAAATATAAACACTTTTTCCTTTTATTATCTTATATTCGCCTTCCGAATTATGTTTATAAGATAAATTGATGGTTATTTTTTCAAGATAGAATTTATATAACTAATTTAATACATAAAAAAATTGGAGATGTATTATAAAATTAGTAAAAGTATTACATTTTATTTCCCTTCAACATTTATTTATTCGCCATAAAAGTAGAAATAAAATCTGATAATAAATACAATGCAATAAAATACAATACGATAAAATTTCTATATATAAGATTAATCCCTTTTAATTTTGATTCAGCCTATTTATAATCAAAGAAATATACCGCTTATACCATCTTTAGAATTGTATAAAAGTTGTACTTGAATGATTTTCTCATATATATCTCTATTTATGTTTTAACGCCTTCTTCTTACGACTTTAATTTAAGCCTTCACAATAACTAATATCAGATGCTACTTAATTTTTGATTTTGAAATTTGGATGCTGAGCAGAGTATACTTTTTCTTTTTAATTTTATGGTTTCGAATATTAAAAAATGAAAATATTGATGGCTGATTTGATTTTTCATTTAAATCTTTGTATTCAATAATTATATTTTGTAATATTTATTTATAAAAAAAAATTTTTTCGGGAGGGCGGTGGGGTATTACTTGGCATTTGAAAATATGAACTGTGCCGCTTTACGCTGCTGTGTGCTTCATTCGTAAACGACGTTTTTTTCATTTGTATATATAATATTCAATATGTTTTTGATTTCTTCATAGATAAATAGTAATTTTAAGTTGAATAGGAAGATTCTTCATAAATTTTTAGGGTAGATAAAAAATTTAGTGTTAAATAAGTCGTTAGTACGATCTACGGATTAGCAGTTAGATGAGTTGAACATTGAATCTATATATTTTTATCCAATAATTTTTAGATACTTCATATTTTCAGATCCGAAAAAATTTTTTTGTTGAACTAACAAAATTAATCAATCTGATTTTAAATTTTAAAATAAATAATAGTAAATTTTCTATTGATTGATAAACATATTTTATACTATCCATATTTAACCTTTAGAAATTTGACCAACATGATAATTAAACTTGCATTAGAAATTCTAATGGGGTTGGCCTCAGAAAGTGTAAATAAAAATCGAAAATGTATATATAATTATGCGTGAAAAAATATAATTAGTCAAATGAAGATTATTAGACTGATTTTTAGAGAATTTATTCATTAAAAAATTAATTTTTATTACTAGATTGAACAGAAAAATACTAAAGAAATAAAATACACTGATAAAATAAAATTAACCTAATTTATCCATTTTAAGTTATTTACACATTTATTTTTTAAAGAGATATAAAAATACAAAATACTCGCATTTTTTGAAGAATTAATTTTTAAAATCCATCTAATTTTTTTTAAAGCTATAGGAAACATTATTATTATCATTCACTGTTATATACTTTATTTTCTAAACATAGATTGAAATTTACTATTGATACAAAAATCTATAAAATCTGTTATAAAAATTAAAAATTTTAATACAACTAAGGCTTAATTTTGCAAAATAATAAGCTTTATTATTAATATTAAAATTGAAATAATACTTAGAGTAAAATTTAGAGAAGCGGTCTATTATTGGTAAAGTGAAAATTATTACGAAAATGAAAACTTCTATAAATTTATTAATTCGGATTTTGTGATACAGATTAGCTTTTATTTCAAAGAGTGTAATTTTGTGAATATTTCTTATTTGAAAATTTTTGTTTTAAAATAAAATAAAATGTACATATTTTTATAGTTTTTAGTATATATCGGTTTATATTTCTAGATTGAGACCCTTTAATATTTAATCTTTTTGATGAAAGATTTTGCATTATATTTTTAAATTATATATATAAAGACCTTCTAATAGAATGTCAAATTCGACTAATAGCTATATTTTATTCATATTATCAATAAAATACGTTTTAAAAAAATTTCCACTACTTCAAAAAATCTCTCGGAAATATTTATATTTATATCTATATTAATTTATTAATTCGGCTCTCATTTAATATTTAATTTTGAAAAAGCTATATTTTTTTGCATGAGGTTTCAAAATATAAATATATTATAGAAATTAAAATAGAAATTAATTGTTGAGTAGTTCGATTTTTTTACAAGTTTTAGTCTATATTGATAGTTTTTATATTTTATTCAGCTTTAATCACAAAAGCTAGTGTTATATATTATTTTAAACTGCCTTGGGTTTGGTTTTTGAAGTAATAGGAATATCTAATTTTTAGGGGAAATGGATCTGTTTTTTAATTAACATCAAATTTTTTAAATAATATATTCCAAAGAAATAAAATTTCATTTACTTCTTTTGGAGGATCTTTTAATAAACTATTGATCTTCTTTTGCTAAAATAAAATAGTTTAATAGCTTATATTATAATAGTCAAATCGAAAAATAATCAAATTTCATGGTTGTTGTTATTTCACATTTCAATGGGTTAAAATTTTGTATAAAACGTGCATAAAAAAGCTGAATTCTAATCTATATTTTCATAATATTTGAATTTTAACCTCGTATCAAGAAAAATATTTATCAAAAAATCAAAAATATCGATTATGAAAAGATTTAAAACAGTGTATTCAGAAAAAAAATGTAAAAATTAATAATTTTTACTTCTCACTTTTTCATCCACATAAAAGCGATATATAAAAGGATTTTGTGATTTTTTTAGTAATCAAATACATTGTATCATTAAACAAAGTTCTGAAATATGTGTTAAGGCGAATTTAATGGGATTTTTTTTTACTGATTATTTTTTAGCATCAACCAAGAATTAATTTTAAATTAAAAATTAAAAACTTCATATAATCTTACTTATTCAATTATTTTACGCATATAATAAATGTAAATAAAAAATAATTTTATAAATTTTTATTATAGGCTAAATCAAAATTATTTCATAAATTATCCGCTTATATTTAAGTAAAAATCTAACTAATAAGCTTTCAATTGATTAAGCTTGATTATAATCAAAAATAACGTAAAACACAAAATTCTTAGGCTCAGATATTAATACTGAGAAATTTTTAATGATAAAAGAATTAAAATATTAAAATGTACCATTTTATACCGAATTTTTTATATACTCATCTAACTTTACTTATTTATTATTCAATTAATACTAAAAAAAAAATTAAAAGAGGCATTCTTTTAAAATTTCGAGTAGTTATTGATTGCAGCAATCTAATACGATATCGAATTAATCTAGTTAACATATAATATAGAATTTACCGACTATAATGATATATATTTAACATCAAATAAATTATAACAACCCAGAGGAAGTTTTTTAAAAATTTTTTATAAATTCTAATATTGGTTAAATGCTTTTAGAATAAAAAATTATATTAAAGAACTATTTCTATAAATAATTAATTATCGAACATCATAATTTTTCATGAAACGATTATTCTGTAAATATGCGTATGTATTTTATAAATTAATATAAAAATGTTGTAGGAGATATTTGATAATAGATGGTATAAAGGAATTTAATTAATAAATATTTAATCTCGGTTATTATAAAATTTTAAGTTAATTGAAATTTATAAATTGGATTAAAATTCCACTATTTATTTATACTAAAAACACAAATTTAATATATAATAATTAATAATATCAATAAAAAGCTGTCGAAATAAGTATTCATTATAAAAATTTTCATTATTTTGGCCTCCTATTAAAAGAACTCGCAGATAATTTCGAAAAAATAGCAACACATCCCAGCAGATTTCAATGCTTTTAAATTAAAAAGATAAAGCTTTTATTATGCGTCTAAATATAGATATATTAAAAGCATTAGAAATTATATTTGTATTTGTTGATAGGTCTAGTATTCCTCTTTTCTCGAGGAAAAAATTTGACCTTGGGACATTGAGATTTTCTCGAGAAACAAAGAACCAGCCCTTTCATTTGATGTGTCTTTAGTTTGTTCGGTAACCATGATAATACCTTAACTTTAAACCAATTGTTCTTAAATGAATTATAGAACAGCTAAATTTGAGAATAATTTTGTTTTTTCGTTTTTTATAAGCTTTTTATTTTTTTATCTTTTGCATTTAAACACTATTTAATAAATTAAAATATATGATTTATAAAATTTGCTTAAAAAGTAGTATCTGTGAAGCTTTTTTTAGTCCTATAAACTAAAACACATTCGTTTATTAAAATAAGACTATTTTTTATTTAATAAGTGTAAAATATAAATTTAACCTTTAATTAATCCAGTTTATAAATAGATACGATATAAAAAAACATAGAATTTTTAACAGTAGTGACCAAATTTAAAATTTATACTAATTCAAGCTCTACTGGTAGCATAATGCTCAAAAATAGAATATAGGATATATTTTTAAAAATAAACACGAGAATGTTGATATATCGAACTCTAATTTAGTCTGGTAATATTAGCAGGAGAATACTAATAATTCAAACCTATATAAATACTAAAAATTATGTCACAGGTGAAAAATCAATATCCTAGAATATCTTTTTAATAAAATACATTTCAAAAAAAATTATTAAGATCATTAAAATATTTAAAATAATTTTATCAACTATCAACTATCAACTATCAACTATCAACTATCAACTATCAACTATCAACTATCAACTATCAACTATCAACTATCAACTATCAACTATCAACTATCAACTATCAACTATCAACTATCAACTATCAACTATCAACTATCAACTATCAACTATCAACTATCAACTATCAACTATCAACTATCAACTATCAACTATCAACTATCAACTATCAACTATCAACTATCAACTATCAACTATCAACTATCAACTATCAACTATCAACTATCAACTATCAACTATCAACTATCAACTATCAACTATCAACTATCAACTATCAACTATCAACTATCAACTATCAACTATCAACTATC
>LSSN01000665.1:0-13318 GCA_001970855.1 Smittium culicis | reverse complement strand
TTTTTTTTAAGCTAATTTTAGTCACCTAAATCATTCTATTTATACAAGACCTCAATAAAATATAAATTATCTGATAAAGCACCTTTTACTCATTTAATTTTTATATTTTTTAAATTCCTTTAAACTAATAAATAAAATACGAAACTAAGCGAAGCGAAACTAAACGAAGCGAAACTAAACGATGTATAACTAAACGAATTAAATACAATAAAAGAATTTTTATCATTTCTAATGTTTTTCGATCATAAAATTAAAAAATAAAAAAGTGTGTTTGATAGAATAAAGTAAGTAATATTTATAAACTATACTTCCTAAACAAAATATAAATAACTTATCCTACTTTATACTTTTTAGAATCGATTAATATATTTTTTTTCTAAAAAAATTATCAAACTCAAAATTCCTGACTTAATTTAAGAGCTATATAAAACAAATGTTATAGACGAGAATAGTTTTAATAGATATTACACTACAAAAAGATTCAACATTTTGACTATATCATATCAAATTATATTTATTTATTTTTTGTTTAGCAAAATAATTTATTTTAAATAAAGTAAATTAAATATATCATTTTATTTTTTTAACAAGTAAGAAAAAGTTTTATCTAAATTTATAAAAATTTAACATTGTGCTTTGGCTTTTTTTTTTTGAACAGTTTATAATATCATAGTATGGATGAAGATCTCTTCTGATTTTTGAATTTATAGTTTCTAATCTAAGCTTATTATCATCAGATTGATCAAAAATAGCTAGCCCTTTTTCTATAAGATTGATTCCTTTACCTAGTCTTGAAATAAAGTTAATATCACTTTGAATTTCATCATTTTTATCATCATTTGAGCTTAGATAATTTTCATTGTTATATAATAAATCTTCATAAAATTCATCGTCATCAGAATTTTCATCTGTAAGAGCGTCGTTTATATAATCCAATGTTAGATCTTTATAACCTAATTCTGTACCAATATTTAAGCAGTCTATTTTTAAATTAGAAATCATGTTGCTTATTTCTATAAAGTTATTGTCGCATATCCATGGCATTATATTTTTCCAGACACCTCTTAAACACGAGATTGGTACTAGTTTCCAGGATTCAGAGATAATTTCTATCGAATCCATAATGTTAAAATTTTTCCAAAAATCTGATACTGTATTATCTGCATTGCTTACTGAGTCATTTAGCTTTTCAAAAGTTTTTTTTAAATAGTATGCTTTAAATGTAGAAATAACTCCTTGGTCCATAGGCTGGATCAAAGAAGTTGTGTTTGGTGGAATAAAAAGAACTTCTATTCCTTTAACTAGATTTGACAAATATTTGGAATGTACTGATGCATTGTCCATTAAAAGTAATATTTTAAAGTCAATATTCATCTTTTTACAATAATATTTTAGCTCATTCTGGAGCTCATTTTTAAAATACTCACTGAAAATGTACTTAGTCATATAACTTTTTTTTGAAGACCTCCAAATTACTTTGAGGTCACTTTTTTTATGTCCTTTTAAAGCTCTAGGGGTTTCAAAAGCGTTTATTAACATTGGCTTTAATTTATAATCGCCTGTTGAATTTGATCCTAACATCAATGTAACTTTATTTTTCATGGGTTTAAACCCAGAAACTGATTTTTCTTCCAGTGAAACGTAAGTTCTTTTAGGCATACGTTTCCAATAAAGACAAGTTTCGTCGATATTAAATATCTATAATAAAATTAAAGTTAAATTATAAATTATAAATTTTATTTTAATAATAAGAATTTACCTGACAGGGTAGATAATCCCCTTCTTTAATAATTCTATTCAATTCATTAGGGAATTCGCTTGCTGCTATATGATCACCACTCGCTGCTTCTCCAGTAAATTTTATATTATGGAGTCCTTCCCTACGTTTAAAATTTTCAAACCAGCCACTACTTGCAGAAAAGGTGACATTCTCTTCGCTTGGGAAAGCTTCTTTAATATTCTGAAATATTGACAGTGCTTTTTGCTTAATAGATGCTGTTGTAGCTGCAGAATTTTTTCTCAACTGTAGGTCTATCCATTCTTTTAGACTTTTTTCCATTTTAGAAATGATCTCATGTCTATGATAAAAAGTCTTATCTTTACTATAGCTAGACGAAATTGTATCGATTTTCCTAATTTTTTCAGAATTTTTAATAATATACCTCAAAGTGCTTTCATTTATTCCTTTCATTTTTGCAACTTTGGATACATTGTTTTCATTTTGAAGTGCGTTTAGAACTTCTATCTTTTCAGATATTGACATAGACTTTCTCTTTTTTTTCGATTGGATTTCCATTTAATATACTTAAACAATAGTAAAAAAGCTATGGAATGTATTTTTATTATAATTATAATTTTAAAAGAAAAACTAGTATTTCAGCTCAATAAAAAATTTTTTAAATAATTTGACTCAACAGAATTGTAGTTATTTTTAGCTTCAATTTATAAAATTTCCATTATCTTTAAAATAAATCATAGTTTTATTTTTACGCAATTTTTATATTAAAATAAAGTTTATTCGCGAAAAAAAAAATCGCATAAATTAAAAAAGCACAAATTTTGAATTTTCGCGAATCTTGAAATTTCGCGAATAATAAAATCGCGAATAACAAGGGTTACCTGTACATGGATTTTTTTATACTTACTATTATAAATTTAATTCATTAAAGCAGTCATTGGTGGTTCATTAAACTGTCATATTTAGTTTGACATCATTATTATATAAATAAGATTATAATTTAAAAGGTATTATTCAGAAAATACATGAAAAATCAAAAGTATAGAATCAGAAAACAAAGAGAATTCTTTGTGCGGTTACAAACTTCCAAATATATGTATTATTTAATACTGTGATAGAAATAAGCTGCATAAAATATTTAATGTTTGATTTAATATAAATAATGTTGTCAATATACATCACGTCATCTTAAATTTGAGTTTTATTTTTCCAATATTTTTCTATTGGTTTCATTGATTGAAAATTACTTGCTGGTTCCCAGGAATTTTCTGTTAAAGGTAGCTTTTTCCATTTTAATAAATAGTATACTAAACCATTTTTCTTCATATGTTCAAGTATTTCATATACTTCTTTGATATGACTTTTGATTTCAAAGTTTCAAGAAGTAGGTATCAATTCGTTTAAATTGAATACTCATTCTAAAATTTCTCTGTCAAGACTCATAAGAATGTAGTTATTCATTTTTTTTCCTTGAATTTTATAGGTTCCATCAAAATTCGCCTGATTCTTGTTATTTTTCAAGTGATTTTTTTTCATAGCATAAGTGTAAGAACTCGTCCTCACAATGTAGATTTTCAAAGACAAACACAGGCTTTACAGTAAAACATTGTGTATCACAATGGCCAATACAAATCCTGAACCACATTGTCTACGTATATGGAAAAAATATAATATAGAATAAAATAAATTCTAAAAATAGTACTTTAACGACAGCTTTTCCTACTCAAAGAAAAGTAAGTCGTTTAATCTTAGTTTTAAAATATCTATTAGTTTTCCCCAATTTTATCTTTCTTTTATAATAGTTATCATAAGCCTAGTTTTATATTTAAATTAATACTCCTCTCACAATAAATAAACATACACTTTAGACTTATTATTTAGAATAAGATCCTATTTCATAATTAATAATTTTATGCTTTTTATCGAATTTTAATTACATTGAATTCGTGCATTCTTCGTTTATATTTTTAATTTATTCAAAAATATTTGTATTTTCGTTTTGTTTAAAATTTTTTTTTTGCAAGAGTATTAGTTTCATCTATGCATTTTTCAAGTTTATTCTCAACCCTTTCAAAAATTACAGAAAAAGGTGTTGACATGACTTTTAAGAATTTTTATATTTATGTAATATTGGGTCATTGGAACCATTAAATCACAATCTTTTTCATTTCCTTGAATTTTTTTCTAATATTACTTTTTGCTGTTTGGATTGCTCTTTCGGCTGCAAAATTTGCTTGTGGATATTAATTTGTAATTAGTCGATAGTCAATGTAAACCGACTCAGTTAATTTTTTCATTAAACTATTTACAAATTCAGTACCATTATCAGTTTGAATAATATTTGGAAAACCAAAAATCGAAAAAAAAAATCTATCGTATCCATTAATAAAGTTTCTTTCGTTTTATCTGGTATTGCTTTGAGTGAGTAAATATTGAATAAATATCAATAATCAATATAAGATAAATATTGCCTATCTGTAATTTTTTATAATGCTTTGCTATGTTAATGGATATGTGATCAAATGATTTATTAGAATTTATTGGAATCATAGGATTATATCTTGATTTACTTTCATTATATTTTAAGCATGGTATTCACTCTTTGCATATTTTTAGAGCATCATAAGCCATATTTTCCCATTTGATATTTAAGCTTTTTAGCTTATCTACTATCGAATTTGCTCCAAAATGACCTTGCAAATGTACATTTTGCATCAAATTTTTTCTTTCTTTAGAATTTTTGAGCTTTCAGCTTGTTCAATATTTGGAAAAAACCAGCTTAATCAGCCAGGTAAAATATTTTTTACTCATGGTCTTTGGTGAATTGTAAAATCAAGATCATATAATATTTTAGAATCGGAATTTAAAATAGGGGTTTACTGTGGTTAAGTGTGTAAGTAAGTTAAAGCTGCATGCTCTGTATACAATTTAAATTTCTTACCATAAATATAGCAAAGAAATTTTTATAAGTGCAAATATTGTTGCTAGCAATTCTTTCTTAGCTGCTGAGTAATTTTTCTCTGCTGAATTTAAAGCTCTTTCTTGAAACAAAATATAGCATATACTATTTTTTTATTCATTAAGTTCATAAAATACTGCTCCTATATCAGCATCTGAAGCGTCTTGGCTATTATAAACATATTTTCACAGTTAGGGAACAAAAGAATAGGAGTTAATATTAAAATTTCTTTTAAATTTTCAAAAGAATTTGAACAATGTTGATTCCATTTAAAATCTGCTTTTTCTGCCAATCTAAGTTTATCCAGAGGCTCTGCTAAGACTTGAAGTTAAAATTTGGTTTTTTTTTAATAGGAATATGAATTATATAAAAGAGGGGAACTAGTAACTAATGTGAAGTTGTGGAGTAGATAATAAAAAGATTAAACGACTTGCTTTTCCATGGGATGGGAAAGTAGTCGTTTAATTATCTTTATGAGATATATTAGTTGTCTTTAGTGTACTTGTAAAACGCTTTCTGTTTATTGTTTATTGTTCAGGATTTTTTAGGTCATTGTTGGGTACAATGGTCGTTGTAACGCCTGGGGTTGTTATACACAATGAGGCTGTAAGAACGGATTCTTACAGGCTCAGTTAGTTTTGATATCAAAGGAACAAATTCCCTAAAATAGTTTACAAACCCTAAAAATTTTTTAATTTGTTTACAGCTTATTGGCACAGGCCATTAATCTATGTTTGCTAACTTTTTAAAGTCAACATTTTTTCCATCTTGAGAAATAATAAACCCTAATAAGCTTACAGAAGTATGATAAAAGTGACATTTTTTAATGTTTAGTATCAATTTTGCTTTGTTTAAAATTTCAATTGTGTTTATTAAATTTTATTTTGCTCTTCTATGGATTTTGAATAAACTATTTTGTCATCCATAAATGCATCCGCATATTTTAAATTTTTCAATATCATGTTACTACTCTTTAAAATTTTGATGGTAACGCTTTTTAAGTCGAATGGTGCTCTCTTGAATATGTACTGTACACCTAACCATGTAAAAGCTGTTTTAAATTGATGATCTTCATTTATTGGAAGTCTGTGATAGGCGCTCTGTAAATCAAGAGTGCTTAAAATAGCAGAACCTTCCATTGAGTTAAAAATATCATTTATTAATGGAAGTGGGTATTTATCTTCAGTCAGAATTTTGTTTAACATTCTAAAATCCAAACATGGTCTAGCCAATGTTTTGTTACAGTTGTGGTCTTTTTTAGGAACTGCAAATATTGGCGTGTTATAAGTAGTATCAGTGAAATGAATTAATGCATATGGTTGCCGATCCATAAGCCACAAACATTATGATGCAAATAATGATATTTTTGCGATCTAAGCATAATGTTTGTGAGTATCTAATTAGTATTATTATCTATATTATTTTATTTAATACCTTTAAACTTATGAATTGTTTACGTATAAAAAGGAGTCTTTTTCCTCAAAGGAAAAAGGTAGATTCTTTTTAGTATTGAATAAAGGATTATTAAAAACACGAAAAAAATTCAGACAAAATTTAATTGTATCTATATCTGCTTCTTTAATTATCCCTTGTTCAATCCATAGATTTATTTCCTTATCGATTAATTAATCCAATGTTTTGAAATCTGGAATTTTCATTTATAGTTACTTCCATTTCTGGAAGTATTAGAATATATTTTTACATCAGGAGTTGTGTAATGCTCAAAAGGATATATTTTTAAATTTTTTTCAATTTTGTCTTTTATTTTAGAATCTAAGTCTTCATAATCAAAATTGGAGTATTAGTTTCTTCAATAAGTTTTTGTATCTTGTCAGTCAAATCAGGTTCAAACGTTTTTTCGTTTGCATATTTATAGGGTAAACCGAATATATCTAAACTCAATGCTTTTATTAAATCCTTCCAGATTAATTTTTGTCCATCAATCAATTTATTTAAAACTTCAATCCTAGTAATAAATCCGTTTTTATCGGTCTGAGTTAATATTTTACAAGTTTGTTTTACTCTAGGTATTTTTGTGTCAGCATTGGACATGATATTATAGCCTATTACATCAGAGCTATTATATAATGAAGGTATTCATTTTGATATACGAATAGGAAAAAACTAATAGAACTCAGTAATTTCGTAATAACCTGTATAAAAAATTTTTTCTATTGGGTATTTTAAAAAAGCTTATATATTTCGGAAAATTTTATTAATTTTCGATTTAACTCGAGGAATTTGGAAATTAGTTGCGCATTTCGATATGGGCGAGTTTTTTCTTAGTTCATGACTAATTTCTTAATTAAAATCAAAGATCTAAATAACGTCTTATTTTAAATTTAGGGATATATTATTAAAATACCAAGTTAATTCAGAATTAAAATTTTTACTAACACTTATTGGCCAAAATATAATATATCATTATAATCTTCTATACAACTTCTTAAAAAAAACATCCAAATTTATATTAATTTATCTTCCTATTAGCTGGTTAACTAATTAACTACATAATCATGATAAATATCCGATAAATTAGCATTGTATTAAACAATTACCGAGATTAATCAAAAAATGGTTAAAATATATTCAAATTTCAATATAAATTTACGAAAATAAACCATAACCGTCTAAAATATTTATATAATATCAAGTATACATAGTAATACTTTTCTTTTACTCAACCCTTTCAATAAGCGAAATCATTTATTAAATAGTAATTTATAAGAAATTATACTTTTTGTGGTTATTATAACATATACCAATAAATTATTGTTTTTCGGAATATAAAAATTTTTATTGAATCTAGTTTTTTAGATTTAGTAGATAAGAAATATTACACCTACTATTAAATGTCTAAATAAGTTAGATAAAACATAACTAAGTATGACATAGTAAAAAAATTTCAATTTCAAAATTTATTTAAATAGAACGCCTTAAGTATAAAATTTTAAAAAATACCCAAATATGGAAAAAATTAAAATTCTCCAAAATATATCTTTTTATCAAAACGCTACTGAAAATCTTGAAAGAAAAGTAATATTAGAAACTATTAATAATATTTACTATTCTAGCGAAAATGAGTATTACGAGCCAAAAATATACATCACGATATGATAAACTCTAATAATGTATACTTTTTGACTGGTCTGGGTTTCATTGAATTCGAGGAAATATACTGTGTATGAATTACACCTTATCGAGGTCGAAAAAAATCAAGGAAGAAGGTCAAAAATTAAGCAAAAGATAAATTACTTATTCTATTTACATATTTGCGGCATTATTTTAAATTTGAAAAGCTTGGTAGAGATTTTAATCTTTCTGGACCTGAATTTTGCAAGCTGATACACAAAACTTCAGAAGTTATTCGAGAATCTTTGGTAAAAAAATATTTTTGCCCAATAAAAAAGAGTCAACAAATCTCTCAGTCTATCATAATGCAAAATCATTTTGATGTTGCATTAATAATAGATTGTACTGTGTTTTTTATAAATAGACCAACTGGATCATTTCAAGGTGGAAATAAATTTTATTTGGGAAAGCACAACCGTAACTGTATAAAACGTGAAGTAGCGGTAATGCCAGATGGTCGCTGCGCTTTTTCTAGCATTATTTATGAAGTTTCAGTTTATGATATAACCGTATCAAATACTATGGACAGAACATATAAAGAATATTTAAAAAAAACTCATTCTGATTATAAATTTCCAGACTCAGAGGATTTTGATTAATGTTATATAATGGCTGATAAAGGATATGTAGGGTTAAATAAAAAATTTAGGGTAGTAGTTCCAAATAAAAGAAACCAAAGAAGCACTTTGGTAAATCGCACCCAAATTCAATCATAATCGCCTTTTGTCAAATTAATTTCTTCCAGTCAGTCACAGCCCGATTTAGAATCAAATATACATAATGGGCGAATAATAGTCGAAAATTTTTTTGGGAAGCTAAAAAATAAATTTTCTGTAATGAGAGAAACATACAGAGGATCCCCTATAAGCCTTTAGACAATTTCTGATATATGTATAGCTTTAACTAATTTCGACATATCCAAGCGTTCATTGAGAAATGAGAATGCTAAGTACAATAGCTCATTGAAATTTAAATAACTTGCTTATGTCGAAAAAATTAAGGAAAAAAATAGAAGAAAAGATGTTTACAAAAGCGGCTTGATGTTTTTTACAGCTTCCATAAAAATGGTCTAGGACCAATTCAAGCAGAAAAAGCGATTGCTGAGTTTAATATATCAGGTAAATTAGCTAATAATCTAAATGGAAGGTATTTGGATAGAAATAAAAGAAGCCGATTATCCTCAGAAATAGATAACATGGATACTGAATTTTTCAAGTTTTAAAAATTACACATGTAACTTTGAAAAAGTATAAATAGTTTTTTAATTATATTTTACCAGAATTTTTAAAAACTGATAAATACTAACAAAATAAATATATTCAATAGTTTACATATATATTTTAATATTTCCATTTTATTTATTTTTGTGTATTTTGAGTTAAAAGGATCGCGCTTTTTTATTTTTATAATATAATTTGACGACTAGAAATTTCTTATTAATATTAAATGTGAGCGTAATTAGAGCCTTACGAGATATAAATTCAATCCATTTATACTTTTATACCAATTTATTTTATTTGCAATTCTCGCTCAAAGAGTAATAAAGCGAAGAGATAAACCATTAAAAAATATCGACATCCTAAAATTACATGTATTTGATATAATATTAGAGTTTATATAAATTAAATATAAAATTAGCTTGAAATTAAAAAAAAAACACTTTGAAAAGATTAATTTGTTAAACGGGTGAAAAATTTAAAATCGTTTATTTGAAAATAATAAAAAATATGGGTTTATATTGTCTCGGAAATAACAAATAAGTTTATACGAAATAGGTTTTTTTTTCATTAAAAATACTGTTCAACTATTGTTAAATCAAGCTTTAAATAAATAGAGCGTTTTGGAATTCCAACACTGAGGTAGTTTAATTTGATAATAGAAGCTTTTATTTCTTACAATGAACTAAGACGTATGGTATATTTTTATTTTTTCTATTGAATTAATGGTTTTTATACTATTACTTGATGATTTTATAGATAAAAATATTTAATGTTTATTTATAAATATTTATCTAAAAATTCATTAACAATTTGCTAAAAAAAATTAAGGTAAAACATTATTTTGCGTAAAGTAAATTAATTACAACTGAATATCCAAAATAAGGTATTTCAGATAGAGAAACAATAAGATTGTTTTTATCACACCACTAAGTCATTTTAAATCGTGATATATTAAATATTGATTTTTTTATCTTATTCAAAATTTGGATCTAAAAAAATCATACTCCTTCCAACTTTCAAAACTAATATGGAATACCCACTTTACTCGATCAAAACATCTCTGGCCTATTTAGAAGACAACCTAAAATAAGAGTTTCAATACTGATTTACTTTACTATAAAAATAAACAGTGATTCACCAAATTAAGATATAACACATCCATCAAATTATTATAAAGTAATTATAAAAAGAACTTTAAATGTCCTATATGTTATAGTATTCGCGCTACAAAGCGAAAATTTATTATCCATCTATCCTGAATACAGGAAACTGTACAAAGAACCTTGTAAGTTTATATCCAAGTTTAATAGCTACAAAAATCATATATTTTATAAAATATAGTTATTTAATACCAAATAACTTTTTACTGTAAAAAAGGATTTTCCCCTTGACAGTTATGCTGCATAAGCGTAAAAAAAGCTCTCAAAAAAATTTTTTTTATAGCTTGCATTATAAAAAAAACATCATTATAATATTTAGTATTTGATAGAAATTAGTGATTTTGAATTTTTTAGCACCTAATATTTGAGAAATTTATCATAAATAATATAATATTAGTATAATTTAAGATTAAATAAAGAAAATTAATAAATTAATATGCGAGAATAAAGTATCCTTTTTTTTAAATTTAATGTTTTACTTTTCTTCATAACTTGAAGCAATTTCATGAGTGTCATTATATTAGTAGCTGTATCTTAATATCATTATTTTCTTAGCGAGAAGAAAGACCAAAGAATATATATGTGTTAGATTGTTAGTTTATTAGGTCTTAACTAAAATATATTTTACTTTACCACATTCTTCTATTATTATCATAGCAATAAAATTCCACAATTAAAAAAAGGAACTACTAATTACTATGTACATAATTTTCCTTTCAAAAGGTTTCGAGTGAATTAAGCATTTTTATTTGCCAACAAATGTAAGAGAAATTTTTATTTCAAAATGTATGAGTTTATTTGAAATAATTTGGGTTATTCGAGATAAAACTAGATGTTTTTAAATATATCTTGTTATCATAGGTTAGAGAAAATGTTTCCAATAAAGCTTAGTTATAAAAAAATAACCAGGCTTAAAAAATTTTGCATGTACTCTTTGATTAATTACCTTTATTAAAAAAAAATACATTGATTATTTCCGAAATATCGAAGTTATTTCAAAATACCCAATATGAAATTTTTTTTAATCAGGTTATTACGAATTAACTGAATTCTATTAGATTTTTACTATTTGTATATCTAAATAACTACCTTTATAATAAATAGCTTTATAAATAAAGTCGATTTTTAGTTCTACTACTAAAGAGCTGAAAATACAAGACAAGTCATCTCCAGTATCCAATTCAGCAAATATTTTTGCACACTGAACCATAATTGGAATATTAAATTCTTTATATTAATTTTTAATCGAATTAGTATATAGCTTTTTTATTTCAGAGTTATTTTTAAAAAATTTTTTTGTCCTTTTTTAATATTGAAAATTTTTTTATTCCTTATTCATTGGGGTTTTTCTTTTCAAATATTTCCTCTAAATGATCCAAACTTACAAAAATATAGCATTTGAAAGAGATTTTTTTAATGCTACTATTTTGAATTTTATCTTTAATTTTCTCTGATTTTTTCAACGTATAGCATTCTTCTGAGCTATGTGTATTTGATTTGTGGTGCTTATAGAATTTTAGTACTATTTTCATGCTTTTTTTTAGATGTTTTATATTTAATGTTGTTATTAATATCTGAATTGATATTACTACTGCTAAAAATCATCGCATACTGTGAAACAAGTATAAAATTTGATTCTATTTTTTTATTAATTATAGTTCACTACAAACTCCATTTTATAGTATCAGGAAAACATAAAATAGTTTTTTTAACTGATCCCTGGTCTGTATTTGGAATTCTAGATTTTTTCATTAGTTTTTGAAACTTTTTGCAAAAAGTCAGAAATTGATTCGTTCTGATACATTTTTGCAGTCCAAAGTAAATTGAGTGCTCTAACTTCTTTTTCCAGTCACCAAAAGTTTCTCGTATATATTTTTCTACTTTAGCCCAACAGCATTTTTAGGAGATCTGTTTTGAAGCAATTGTAAATCACTATATGATAGACAATGTGATATAAGTCTCGTACCATGAAAAATGGGGGCAGAACCGTTCATTTTTAGACAATTTATAATTACCACGATAAATTCGTCAATATCTTGAATTGACCCAGAACCATTCCTAAAAGTGGACATTTTATCGGGTACATAATAATGGTCTTCATTTGACTCTATCACTGGTACAGTTTCACTTGATATCTCATCTGCTACTAACTTTTGGATGTACTAAAGGTAAAGTATTTTGTAAAATAACTAATTCTTTTTTTCTTATTTCTTTTTGCTTATCCAATTCACTTATTTCATTTGAACAGCTATTATACTGCTCATCGTTCTCAGAAATTAAACGTTTGAGAAACACTTCTTGAATAGATGAATCTGAAATTTTGATTCTATCTTTCATAGTTTTCAAATGATAGTTAAGTTTTTCAACATTATGTTTAGAGGCAAAAATTGATAATTTTTTATTTTAGTTCTTTTCGAGATTAAATAAAAAAAATTTTTATCACTAAGTTATTTAAATCGAAACTTTATAAATTTATAAAAGCAAATATAAAGATAATTATAAAATTGTTACGACCAATAGCAGCCAAGAATCAGACATATTGACAATAACAATGAACAGCCGAGATAGCCAGCTGTCGAATGACATATCTTGCAGCTCCATTGGTTAAGTATAACATTGTGCAACAACACGCAGTAAATCTATTGGCTGAAATGATTATACGTCATTTCAGCAATAGCCAATAACTAAATAGCATAATATTTTACTTAGTTTTGATTTTAGTATAAATAGTTTAGTTTATGAGATTCCTTTTGAATCTCTCTCCTCTCAGCTTTTACTTTTTCAATAAACTTACTAAAAATACCTAACATTTGGTGGAGAACCATTATTTATCAAACCTTATCTAATTAAATTTCTTTTATTCTTCTAAACATGTCTGACAACTCTATCCAATTAACTGCCAGCCAAATCACCAATGCTGAAGAACTGCTAGCTTCCAAGGACAACGAAATCTCCAGCCTGCGCCAACAGTTGATAGACGGGGAGAACAGCTTCAACGCTCTCGCCGAAGAGCACAACAAACTCGCCGCCGCCTTATCCGAAAAAGATGCCGAGTTGGCCCAACTAAAGCTGAGCCTTGACACCGAGAGCCGCCACCGCCTTGAGCAAG